>JAHPZR010020462.1:7500-27500 GCA_019787425.1 Platygyra sinensis | reverse complement strand
CATGGGAATGTTCTTCTCGTTTTTGCTGTTATTCTGTAGAAGCCGTGTGCTAAGTGGCAAAAGGTTGTCAACTGATTTTTTGCTAAATAACTTTGCTTTTTACTCTTTTCTCTATCTTTTAAAATGCTACTTGGAATTTGTACAAGTATAATAAGCAGAAAAAAACAGAATAGAAAAGTTGTGCAGAGCACAAGTTGAATCTGGTTCAGCAGACTCTCATGCCATCATGATCTCCAGTTGACCATGAAACCTACCTATGACTTTGTCATTTTGTTAGCACTATTGTTTGTTTGGCCAGCCTTTGCACGGCAACAGACCAACAGTCTTAATTTTATTCAGTTGCCGTAAAAATGTAAACAACTTGTGCGTTTGGTTTCAATATGAAGCTAAGTCTTGTTGCTCCAACTTCAAAAATGTTAATGTCCTATTTGTCTCAACTGATTTTACAACGAAACACAGTGTTGGAAAGCTAAATTAACAGGGTATCACACTACATCTGTTTGCTTGCCAACAAGCGCCAACAGAATTTTTCGTATAAAAAGGAAAAAAAAGAAAAAGAAATTGTTGACAGCGCAAGTTGAACCCGGGCCATCAGACTGCCACTTGACCAACACAGCTACCTCTGATATCCCACTGTACTTTGAACGGAATAAAGCATAACAATTGCACTTCAAGACTACAATTTTACACTAAGTGTTGTTCCTCGAAGTTGAAAAATGTTTATCTCGTCTTTGTTTTAACCGATTTTAGAACGAAACAGACAGTTGGAAAGCTAAATTAACAGGGTATCAGACTAGTTGGTCTGGTTTTTGCTGTTATTCTGCAGAACCTGTGAACTAACTGGCAAAAGGTTGTGGACTTTTCACTAAATAACTTTGGTTTTTACTGTTTTGTCCATCTTGTAAAATGCTTCTTTGAATTTCTACAACTATAATAAGCGTTAAAAAAGAGAATAGAAAAGTGGTCCACAGTGCAAGTTGAACCCGGTTCACCGGACTGTTGTGCCATCATGATGTCAATTTGACCATCAAAGCTACCTGTGAGTTTCTGATTTTCTTGGCAGTATTGTTTGTTTGGCCAGCCTTTGCATGACAATATTGCTCTCGTTTTTTCTGTTATTCTGTGGAAGCGGTGCAATAAGTTGCAAAAGGTTGTGCACTTATTTTTTGCTAAATAACTTTGGTTTCCAGCCCTTGCTCCATCTTCTAAAATAGCAGTTCGAATTTGTAGAACTATAATGAGCAGAAAAAAAGAGAATAGAAAAGTGGCGCACAGTGGAGGTTGAACCTGGTTCACCAGACTGTCAAGCTGTCATGATGTCCAGTTGACCATCAAAGCTAGACTTGACTTTGTCATTTTGTTGGTACTATTGTTTGTTTCGCCAGCCTTTGTATGTCAATGTTGTTGCCGTTTTTGCCGTTATTCTGTGGAACCAGTGGACTAAGTTGCAAAAGCTTCTGGAGTTATTATTTGTTAAATAACTTTGCTTTTTAGCCCTTGCTCCATCTTCTAAAATAGCACTTGGAATTTCTACAACTATAATGAGCAGAAAAAAAGAGAATAGAAAAGTGGTGCACAGTGGACATTGAAGCCAGTTCACCGGACTGTTGTGCTATCATGATGTCCACTTGACCATCAAAGCTACCTGCCAGTTTGTGATTTTGTTGGCAGTATTATTTGTTTGGGCAGCCTTTCCATGGCAATGTTGCTCTCGTTTTTGCTGTTATTCTGTGGAAGCGGTGGACTAAGTTGCAAAAGGTTGTGCAGTTATTTTTTTGCTAAATAACTTTTGTTTCCAGCGCTTGCTCCATGTTCTAAAATAGCACTTGGAATTTCTACAACTATAATGAGCAGAAAAAAAGAGAATAGAAAAGTGGTGCACAGTGGACATTGAAGCCAGTTCACCGGACTGTTGTGCCATCATGATGTCCACTTGACCATCAAAGCTACTTGTCAGTTTGTGATTTTGTTGGCAGTATTATTTGTTTGGGCAGCCTTTCCATGGCAATGTTGCTCTCGTTTTTGCTGTTATTCTGTGGAAGCGGTGGACTAAGTTGCAAAAGGTTGTGCAGTTATTTTTTGCTAAGTAACTTTCGTTTCCAGCCCTTGCTCCATCTTCTAAAATAGCACTTTGAATTTGTACAACTATAATAAGCGGAAAAAAAGAGAATGGAAAAGTGGCGCACAGTGGAAGTTGAACCTGGTTCACCGGACTGTCAAGCTGTCATGATGTCCAGTTGACCATCAAAGCTAGACTTGACTTTCTCACTTAGTTGGTACTATTGTTTCTTTGGCTAGCCTTTCATGACAATGTTGCTCTTCTATTCGCTGTTGTTCTGTGCTAAGTGGCAAAAGGTTGTGGACTTATTTTTTCCTAAATAACTTTGGTTTTTACTCTTTTCTGTATCTTCTGAAATGGTAGTTGCAATTTGTACAAGTATGATGAGCAGAAAAGAACAAAACAGAAAAGTGGTGGACACCGCAAATTGAACTGAGTTGACGGCTCTGTTATGACCTGATGATGTCTAGTTGAGGATCAAAGCTACACTTGAGTTTCTCATTTTTTGGGGGGCATTATTGTTTGTTTGGCCAATGTTTCCATGGCAGTGTTGGTCTTCTTTTTGCTACACTTGATTTGTGACTTGTTGCAAATTGTAGCTTGTAAGAGTAATAGACACTAAATACACAAAGACTTTGTTGGTACATAATATATTTTATTTCGTATTGCACAGAGATAAAGTGTTTCTATTAATAACAAAAGCATTTGTCATCCCGTCGAATGTGTCATCTTCTTCATTGTCACTATGGTTTCACCTAGACCAAGGAACTGTTGAATGGAAATATATTATCTCACTAGTTAATTATCTCAAATGAAACTAGTCATTGAAGCACTAGTATGGAATAGGTTTCTCCAGTCCCCCTGCTTGCAAATGCAGTATTAACCGTCATGAAAAGATACAGTAAGCTGCCAGTCACTTCCGAATTAAATGTCATAGGATTTTCATGATGTTGAGCTATCTATATCTAATGGGTTGCGTGCTATCATTAAAGGAAGATTTTCCGTAGTTCTTGCTGCCCTTTTTTCTATGAAGTGTTGTCAAGACTAAGACCACCTCGACTCATTGTGGCTGGGCTTCATTCCATAAGCAGTATTGGAGACAATGTCGACTCGACAGCATGTTTTTATTTACACTTTTTTAGGAAACATGATGACTATTTTCCAAACTGGGCTCTTGTACACCTCGCCTTTAAAAATGAAGTTATTAATTATCGGCCTTTCTCTGTGTCTTCTTCTTCTTTCTCGACATTGTCTTCGAATGTGCCCTTTCTTTCCACAGTTGTAACATCTTTCTGGAAAAGCCAAACGTTGACATATTTATTTTTTTGGATGCTTTGGATTTTCTTAGTAGCATATAACAGTATACTTACTGTTCTGATGTGGATTGTACGGAGGTGACCGTGATCTAGACCTTGACTGATTTCGTGCAGGTGCACGTCTGTTTGGAGGTACATTGTCTTGGTTGTGTAAACCTTGATTGTCTATAGGTGCTGGATTTTGAGGCTCAACAGCTACTTCTGGTTGCCAGACTGGTGAATTTGGAGTAGTATGCTGTACTCAAACTTCAGGTTCTGCTAGATGTTCTATGTCGTCCCTGGCATCTTCGGATAAGTCCATTTCGAAATCTAAGTGAAAGGAAATTTTTTACTCACCATTCACAGCGGAAGAAATAGCTTTTGCAACTTACCGTTGTCTGGTTCAGCCATCATTCTAGGACAATAGGAAAAGTCACCATCAGACATTTTTTTAATACTGTAGTCTCCGTTTGTACCTCTCAACCTGTTATTCCGGGAGAGCGAACGTCTTGCATAGCTTGCTACTGCTATGTTAAAATTCTATTCTATCAAGTTTTCAAATTTACTCTTGTTCTTCATTGCTTTGCCACATATCGTCTCTGTCAGGATCTGAGTGCTGTGTTGCACTAATCTGTGAAGGCTCCACAGTTGACATTTTCTGAGTGACCAAGAGTTCTTGGTCTGACAGAGGATTAACTTCCTCGCAACTGTCTTTCTTTGCCTCGTTGTCGCTGTCTTTCTTTTGAGCAGCACATTTCATAGTTTTCTGGTATCTCTTCTTTTTCCGAAGAGTCGCGAGCGTCTCATTGTCTTCAGCGTCCGTAACAGAAGATTGTGAGATCAGTTGAACTACTTTTTTGCTATGGACTTCTCTCACTGGCTGCTTTTTGCTGCTCGTTGTCGCTTTAGGCGGATTCTTTGCTTTCACAGGAGTCTGTTTACTTCTTTTCGATCTGGCAGAGCTCAGCAGCATTTCCATTTGTCTTTTGGTGTTCTCACTCTCTGAAGATTCTGTCGATTGCGATCTTTCTGGTGATCGTTGTCTGGTCTGTTTCTCCAACCTTGATGTGCTGTTTTTACGCTCCTTGAAGGAAGAAGATTGTTGACTTTCTTCTTCTGATTGCTCTTGAAGCTCCCGAAAGTATTTGGATACTCTCTCTCTGCCTGCTGTGGCCGCAGTTCTACTTCTAGTGACTCGTCCTTCATAGACCCGGTGTTCACTTTGTGGGGTAGAAGTCTGAGGAAGACTGCTTTGCAACCTTCTTTGAGATTTTGCTGTTTTTGTTTCCTTAGCGGACGTAAGTCTAACAGGCAACTGTAATTCTGCATCATAGGGAGACACATTCCTTGTTGTTTTTCTTTTTCCACTTTTTCTCCTTTCTTGGATATCGATTTCTCCATGTTCGTGTTCAGACTGAGATACGTTAGTTTTACTGCTTCTCTTAGGTCGCGTTTGTCTCTTTGTAGTGTCCCTTGTTCGAGAAGTTTTCTTAGTGGTCGTTCCTGCTTGGTTTTCTGAACTTGAGGTACGTAATAGTTGCGCTGTTTTTGTTCTGTTCGACTGGTGATCACTGGTGTAACCTGTTCTCGGAGTTTTTCTGGCTGACTTACCTCTTGACTTTGACCTACGTTGTCTATGTTGCTCTTCAGAACTATAAGAAACTGACGGAGATCTTCTACTAGTTCTTCTACTCTTAGAACGAGGTTGCTCTTCAGTATGTTCACTTGATCTTCTTTTTTCTACTAGATTCGTCTAGTTGTTCAAGTAAACGTTGCCTTGACCGCACATCTCGTCTTCTTATGTGGGTGCCAAATATTTCTTGTTTTAGATATGCGAGCATCCCTTCTAGAGTGGGGTTCCTTTTGAACTGTCCATCTTTGCCTTGTTCATGCTGAGACATGGACGCAAACTCTTCCGGATTCATCATCAGCACCTGTAGTTGTCGAATGTTATTGATGGTCGTGTACAAGTACAAAGCCATCTCGTCTGTTCTGGTCAGCATGTCTTCCATCCTGTCATTCGGCTCAATCATGAACCTTATCAGACGTTTTAAGTCAGACTCTGTAGGCGCTTGAGGAGAGTTTCCGCGGTTATTAAACATTTCAGAAAGCTCCATGACTTCTTCAAGATGATCTATCACGTCATCCAGATCGATTGGTCTGCGCAAGCTTTTGATCAAAGGTGGACACATTTCCAGCGCCTCTCCGAACTCCGACATACCTATTGACGGTCTGCACAGCAATTCGCATGTATTAGGTTTCATTACGCCAAGCAGCTCCTTCTCTTCAAAATAATCATCCCTTTTTTTAATACCATAAGGAATCATGAATTTACGGCTGACATGGTTGAACCAGCTGACCCCAGCGCTCTGCGTCTTACCAGCGTAACTAGACTTACCGTGAGATGACATCTATGATGTCAAAGAAAAAATTTGGTCAGTTGTGGCTACTACTTTACTCGGTTGGATCTAGCTCTACTGGCAAATATTGCTGGACGGAGGTTTTATGCATAAAAAGCAAATCGTCATGTTTACCTATGCGAGATAATGCTACATATGCGCCTCCCTTTGGTACTTTTTTGCAATCTAGCCAAAGGATGATTTTTTGCATGTTTTGACCTTGAATCTTCGTGATGGTGCTCGAATATGCAGGAGTAAACGGATAAACAGTTCTTCGATTGCCATCTTGATCCACAAGTGTGACGGGATATATGCAACAAATGTATCCTTTAGGATGTAGTAGAAAGATAGAAGCACTACTACAGTACAGTTGCTGGCTGACCATTTACTACTCCGTTTTCTTTGTCCCTATTTTGAGTAATGATCACCTTTAATCCTCTGTACAAGGGCGCTTTTAGAAGATCGCTGTCATAAGTCACTTCCCCAAAGTACGCTTCTGTCTCAAACATCGTCAAAGCCATTTTGTTCACCCTATTTGTGGACTTGGAAGACACTGTCAATACCTTGGCTTCTGGTTGATCTAGTAGCACTTTTCTGATGTCCTTGTCCGAGATGTCACTTTTATCAAACATTATCCTACCTGCCTCTAGGCGATCTAGTAAACGTTGGTTAGGCTTGTAATATCGTAATGTATCAAGAATTGCTGCATAGTCTGGATCTTGACATCGATGTTGAGTTACAAAGTTCACTCTGTTGCAGATGCTATAGAACTCTTTATGGTCTAAGATGCTGGTACCAGGTTGAACTTTTCCGTCTACTGTCTCAATTGGTTGCTGCTGTTGACTGTCGCCGCATAGTAGCACTACTGGTCTTATGTACAATTGCTGTATAGTGTTCATGATGTGTTGAAAAATCTTCAGTGGCACCATGGAAATTTCATCTATTACGACCAAGTCAGCATTTACGAGTTGCCAGTTTATGCGAGCTGTCTCCACAGGATCAACAGGATACTTGAACAGAGCATGTACTGTGTCAGCTGAGAAATTGTCTTCTGTGAATTTACCACGATATGTGGAGGCCAGGAAGCCAGTAGGCGCAGCTAGTTTTACATTGTACTCCTGTTCCAATGTAGTGGTCATGGCTTTGGAAACAGCATAAGTCTTACCTGTTCCAGGTTTTCCATTTATCAAGATGAACTTCTTCCAATCTTGTGCAGATACTGAGTAATCATTTGCTGGCTCCACATGTTCTTCTAGTATGTCATCAGAACTATCTGAGTCCAAGATATGTCCTTGTTGTCTCTCAGGAACATCTTCATAAGAGTGTTTACGATCTTCCATGGCCTGTCTGATCATTGCAAGAACTCTCTGCTGTTCTGGACTCAATTGCATAAGTTCTTCAATTTCTTGTTGATACTCTCCTATAGCTCCTACGACTCTTCTTTGCCACAAGTGGATGAAGTCGATCCGACTGCGGACATGTTGGACAACGTTCATCACGTATTCGTCTTTGTTTCCATGTAAAGAAAAGTATTGTCTAACTCTTTCGGAGTCGTTCCACAGATCTGCAGAAAGGAGCCAAGCTGCTGCAAAGCATTTTATAGTAGCAGGTAAGCTGGCATCATCTGGATGATATAGATCCTCTGGCTTTCGGTGAGCAATGTGCAACACGTTGTACTGATGGAAGAAGTCGTCTGCAAATACACTTCGCATCTTCGTTCCAACTAGTGTCGTCATACCTTGTTTGTAAAGCTTAGCAGGTGTCTTGTTTCCATCGTACATGCGTAGCCAATTAAGGAAACTAAGCGCTTCTTGTGTTTTAGGTCTCTTGAGATAGCCTCTGTACACTTTGGTAACTTCTGTTCCACGGGTTGGCACAGTGATTGACTTCGTTCTTGCGTTTGTCCACGCTATCTTTTGACTGCTCAGGGACATCCACATTTCTGGTTCAAGAGGTCTCAAAGCTCTCAAATGGCGATAGGCTGCTTGGTAAGGTCCCACATGTAAAGAGAATAGGGCGTCATTGCTGTATGCATCGTGCCACTTTGATACATAGCTTGCTACATACTTGAGAATCATGCCTTTGCCGTCTGATGATTGCACATCCATTCTGCACTTCAAAGATGGCAGTAAGGTAGAGATGTATGCGCGTAGATTTAGTTGAAACGCATCTGCTGGATGATAAAAACATAAACTTGCCGTTCCTTGGTCACTAGTTACTTCAGTAGCTGTTGTCTTCAAGGGTAAAGCAGAACTGTTTGATTTTTGCAGATCATTTGCTAGGTAGGCCAAGTCTGGCTTTTGCCATGGGACATCTGCTCTGAAGATGTTCAATTTCATCTTGGTCATATCTGTAAGCCATACTAGCATATGCAGATGAACTGTACCTCGATCCTGGAATTCAAATCGATAAAAGTAAGTCTTGACGTTCTTCTTATCCCTTTTGTAGTCGTAGTTAAAGACTTGAGTAGTCCATCGACTACTGTTAGAACCAGTTAGATATCCACGAACTACTTGCTCTAGGACATTCACGATATGGACTGTTTCAAACGCAGACAAATTAGTGGGGCCATGACCAGTGTCTTCTCTTAATTTCTGCAGCCACGGAGGTTGCGGAAAGGTCCATTCAAACGGAGATATGGTGATGAACAAGTCAGGGTGTCCAAACTGCTTGACTGCATCCATCAAATAGCGATGTTGCCATCTCCAGTATTCACTCGAGAATGTCTTACTTTCCAATGCTTTATTAGGACTGCATTTCATTTTCTTACCTTGTGATATTGCTCCGCTAACAGTCTGCCACAACCACAGGTCGTAATGAAAGTGAAGAACTTCGTGCATAAGACCATAATCTGCTATTTCCGACATCACCTTAGTCATGTAAGAGATCTTGCTGCTCAAACGGGGTTCTCTTCCATCTAGTATAGTTTCACACCATGACTTGAAGGGATACAACTGAGGCCAGATGCAACATTCAACTCCAGTACGCTGTCTGTAATCGTACAAATTGAATCTCTCTTTTCCAACTTCTTGTTCTCTCTTCTTGATGAAATCCGAGTAACTACTTTGACAACTGTTCATCAAGTACGAATAGGCCTTCTGGCATCTTCTTTTGCTATGCGCACCAAGTTCTTCAATTTTTTCTTCAACTGACTTTTCACTCCAAGTTAATCGGAACATTCCACCTTTTCTTCTGTATCCATGTTTGTGTCTCTCATAGTCACCAGTGTGGATGTCCAACGGTCTTAATGCTCTTACCTCATTCTCCGAAAGATTTCGTAGCTCCTCCGGAACATCTTAAAATTTCGGTACAACATACCTGTTCTTCTCGCAAGTACACGTCTTGTAAGTTTTCACTTCTGGACGTTTGGAAAAATTCGGCATCATCTTCGTAGTGTACAGCTGATTACACTTCTCGCAATATGTCCAGCTGGAATGTACCATCCAAAATTCCAAGTCTTGTGCTTCTTGTTCGAAATAGCTAGTTGATGCTTCCGGTCCCTGTTGCTTATCGCCTAAACTATTTGTGAACTCGCACTTTTTGCTTGCTATTGTTTCCGCGCGACTTGCAATTTCTTCTTGCAGACGTTCAATTCTATTTGCTCTATCTACATATCTAGTTAAATATTTCCATACTCTTCTAGCCCAAAAATTCAATGATAAAATCTCCGTCCACTTTGTCATCTATTAGTCAAGAAAATGAAAGCTTAAGTTTTTGAAATAATGACACAAAGATGAACGTATTTAGTGTAGTGTTTCTTTTGTAAATCAATTATAACATCATTTGCAGTTACGTCCATTTATCGACAAATGTTTTCAAAGACTGAATATTAACTGTTTGTTACTTGTTTAGACTATTTCATATATTTGTTTTCAAGATTGTTTTTCTCCAATTTTCATTATTGTCGATTAAAACCTTTTGTTTTCTTTGAATGTTTGTCACTTTCAATATTTCACTCTACTTAAAGTAATCATTTGCATTTTGGGCCAAAAGCGTACTAGAACATATTCATTATTTATTATTTTAATAACTACTTACAATTTGACGCTTGATGAAGAAGTTTTCTACAACAAAGTGGAAAAAAGACTGTTAGTGGATCTATTTTGATATGTCAGTTGAATAATATTTTTTTAACTGCACTTTGACTTTTGTCCCCTTACATTTTTCACATTATCAACAGAAAACCTGGTTGACAAAAAGACAATCGAATTTCCCAGCAGAAATTTGCTCATCAGTGCATGTTACGCAGCCATGAAAACCGCAGATGACACTGTTGTCTGCATGCGTGGTTAATCCAATTAACAAACAGTCTGTCGCGTTGTTGATATTAAAATGTGCAAATACAATCCATAGAGTTGAAAAAATCATAACTGCAGTTTGGCTTAATTTCATTGCAAATGCAATACATCGTTAGAAAGGTGAGAAAATTCAGTATAACAGAGTGTATTTCTTGTTGTTCTCTTTTCACAGTCTCAATTTTATTCAGTTGCCGTAAAAATGTAAACAACTTGTGCGTTTGGTTTCGATATGATGCTAAGTGTTGTTGCTCCAACTTGAAAAATGCTTATGTCCTATTTGTGTCAACTGGTTTTACAACGAAACACAGCGTTAGAAAGGTAAATTAACAAGGTATCAGAGTACAGCTGTTTGCTTGCCAACAACTGCCAACAGAATTTTTCGTCTCCTGCTGAAAACCCCAAGTATTAATCAAGTTAGAAATAACAAGTCATGTATACCACTATAAAATGCTTAGAAACTTCAGTAGTGCCGTTTAGTTCAATGAAATAGCAGATGTAATACACCATAACTTTGCTTTTCATGGTTTCGTTTGTCTGATAAAACGATACTGACAAAAAAAAAAGTATAAAAAGGAAAAAAAAGAAAAACAAATTGTTCACAGTGCAAGTTGAACCTGGGCCACCAGACTGCCACAACAGCACGATCTCCACTTGACCAACACAGCTACCTCTGATATCCCACTGTACTTTGAACGAAATAAAGCATCACAATTCGACTACAAGTGTAGTAGCTATTCTTTGTTAAAACAGACATCAGATTGCTCCAGTGTTGAAAACTTTTGCTACAGGAATACTCCCAGTATGACAAAAACTATACCTGCAAAGTTTCAGACCTATTCAAGAACGTTCATGTTTCGTCCGAAAATTCACAGAGAATCTATGAGAAAAAACGACCTTGCAATTAATCCAATTAACAAAGAGTGCGTGTCGTTCTTGATATTAAAATTTCTGAATGGACTGCATAGACTTGAAAAAATCATAACTCCAGTTTGACTTAATTTCATTGCAAATGCAATACACCATTAGAAAGGTGAGAAAATTCCATATAAGACATTGTATTGCTTGTTGTTCTGTTTTCACAGTCTCAATTTATTCAGTTGCCGTAAAAATATAAACAACTTGTGCGTTTCGTTTCAATGTGACGCTAAGTCTTGTTGGTCCAACTTCAAAAATGTTGATGTCCTTTTGTCTCAACTGACTTTACAACGAAACACAGCGTTGGAAAGCTAAATTAATAAGGTATCAGACTACATCTGTTTGCTTGGCAACAGCCGCCGACAGAATTTTTCGCCTCCTCCCGTAAATCCCCCAGTCTTAATCAAGTTAGAAAAAGCAAATCACGTACACCAGTATAAAATGCTTAGAAACTTCACTAGTGCCGTTTACTTCAATGAAATAGCAGATGTAATACACCATAACTTTGGTTTTCACGGTTTCGTTTCTCTGATAAAACGATACTTACAAAAAAAAAGTATAAAAAGGAAAAAAAAGAAAAATAAATTGTTCACAGCACAAGTTGAACCTGGTCCACCAGACTGGCACAACAGCACGATCTCCACTTGACCAACACACCTATCTGTGATATCCGACTGTACTTTGAACGAAATAATGCATCACGATTGCACTAGAAGTGTCCTAGCTTTTCTTCAGTAAAACAGACATCAGATTGCTGCACTGTTGAAAACGTTTTGCTACAGCAATACTGCCAGTATCACAAAAAGTATACCTGCAAACTTTCAGACCTATTCAAGAACTTTCATTTTTCGTCCGAAAATTCACAGAGAATCTATAGGAAAAAACGCTCTTGCGGTTAATCCAATTAACAAACAGTCCATGACGTTCTTGATATTGAAATGTTCGAATAGACTGCGTACACTTGAAAAAATCATAACTGCAGTTTGATTTAATTTCATTGCAAATGCAATACACCGTTAGAAAGGTGACAAAATTACGTATAACACATTCTATTTCTTGTTGTTGTCTTTTCACAGTGTCAATTTTATTCACTTGCCGTAAAAATGTAAAGAACTTGTGCGTTTGGTTTCCATTTGATGCTAAGTGTTGTTCCTCCAACTGCAAAAATGTTTATGTCCTGTTTGTCTTGACTGATTTTACAATGAAACACAGCGTTGGAAACCTAAATTAACAAGGTATCAGACTACATCTCTTTGCTTGCGAATGAGCGCGAACAGAACTGTTCGCGTCGTGCCGTAAATCGCTTAGTCTTTATTAACTTACAAATTCTAAGTCGAGCATATGAGAACAAAATGTTTATAAAATTCACAACTGCCATTTACTTGAATCAAATTGCACATGTGATAGACCGTTACAAAGTTCATTAAACGAGCTACAAGACTATCGACTTTATCGTAATCTTGGATTAACTGCTGCTTTTTATCTGTACCCCGTAGAAAGCAACGTCACTCATTTTCCAATTAAATGCAAATCTTGCAATATAGTGCATACACTTAAAAAAATCATAACTCCAGTGTCATTTCATTTCATTCCAAATGCAATACACAGCTAGAAAGCTAACAAAATTTCCTATAAGACGGTATATTTCTTGTTGTTCTCCTCTCACAGTGTGAATTTTATTCACTTGCCGTAAAAATGTAAACAACTTGTGCGTTTACTGTGCGTTTACTTTCGATTTTTCGCGCACTGCTATTCCTCCAAGTTGAAAAATTTTTATCTCGGCTATCTTTTAACCGATTTTAAAACGAAACACACCCTTGGAAAGCTAAATTAACAAGCTGTCATACCACATATATTTGCTTCCGAACGAGTGCTAACAGAATTTTTCGCGTCGTGCCGTAAATCGCTAAGTGTTTATTAAATTACAAATTCTAACTCTGGCATATCACTATAAAATGTTTGTAAAATTCACAACTGCCGTTTACTTGAATCAAATTCGACATGTGATACAGCGTTAAAAAGCTCATTAAACGACCTACAAGACTATTCACTTTATCGTAATCTTCGATTAACTCCTAATTTTTATTTGTACGCCGCAGAAAACAAGGTCATTGATTTTCCAATTAAATCCAAATCTTGCAATATAGTGCATACACATAAAAAAATCATAACTCCAGTTTCATTTCATTTCATTCCAAATGCAATACACAGCTAGAAAGCTAACAAAATTTCCTACAAGACCATATATTTCTTGTTGTTCTCCTCTGACAGTGAATTTTATCCAGTTGCCGTAAAAATGTAAACAAGTCGTGCATTTCGTTTCCATTTGTTGCGCACTGTTATTCTTCCAACTCGAAAAATTTTTATCTTGGCTATCTTTTACAGTAAGGACACTCGAACCGTGAACACTTGACATTTTTCTGTACATTTTTTTGTGACAATTAAGGAATAATGGCTCTTCTTATGATGTATAGTGTTACATGTTTCGCATTTTGTAAGTGTAAAAACATTAAATACTCTTATCAAAAGGTGGAGCCTGCATTCTATAGTCACTAATAAAATGTACAAAGAAATATCAAGTGTTCACGGTTCAAGTGTCCTCACTGTAAAGTGGTACTATGATCAAATTTTTACCCCTTAATATTTTAGGTGTATCACATAGATTTCCACGAAAGAATGAAAACGCCGTTTACTGTTTGCAAATATCTGCATTAGTTCCGGAGATATTTAAGTTTGAAAAATGTGCAAAATATGCAAATGAGATGACTGATGACGTCATACACTCAACCCAGTATTATCTCAAGTACATAAATAGAGCTATCTTGGCCAATTTGCAACACAGATTATTGAAACGTGGCAGGCTAATAGTTCTATAGGAAACACACCCGCGGCTATAAAAATTATGTTCCCATGGCAACTCACTCTGTCCCAGTCCCCACCCGCTTAAATTCAATATGTTAGTGATTTTCAGCTCGAAAAAACGCTTAACAGGGCCACAAACTGTAGCTAACATATTTTTATGCCTGCTGGATGGTACATAAGAGGCACCATTTGCAAATATGAAAACAGAACGCTGAAGGAGGCCAGAAATGTCTTTAATATTGGGGAGGTCTGGAACCCAGTATGTTGCCATGGTAACAAAACTTTTAAGCTCATATTGTGTTGCACCTTTAGTAGAACCTTACTGTAAAGAATCAAACATTTCTGTTCAAAATTGGCCGAGATATCTTTTTTCATCATATTTGATCAAAATTTGGTTGAGTATATGACGTCATCACTTGGCTAATTTGCATATTTTAAAAACTTGAATATCTCTGGAACGAAAAGAGATATTTGAAAAAAGTAAACGGCATTTTTCTTCTCATACAGACTACTTGTTTATGTTTTAAAATGGCTTCAATAGGAAACATGTGATTTTCGTCATAGTACCACTTTAACGGATTTTAAAACGAAACACACCGTTGGAAAGCTAAATTAACAAGCTATCAGACTACATGTCTTCGCTTGCGAACGAGTGCGAACAGAATTTTTCGTGTCGTGCCGTAAATTGCTAAGTGTTTATTAAGTTACAAATTCTAACTCGCGCATATCACTACAAAATGTCTATAAAATTCACAACTACCGTTTACTTCAATCACATTGCACATGTAATGCAGCGTTAAAATGCTAATTAAAGAAGCTACAACAACGTTGGTTTTATAGTAATGTTGCGTCAAACAGTAGTTTGAATTTGGCGGTCGTAAAAACAAACCTTAGTAATTTTGGCAGTAAATACAAATCTCACAACATACTGCATACCTTTCAGAAAATCATAACTTCAATTGAATTTGAGATAATTGAAGGCTTCGGTGGAAAAAGGGCGTTAGGATTTTTACTGAAAAGTGAACTTTGTCGAAAACGCTCCAAATTTCGCATGCAGTTTTGTTTCCGTGTGTCAAACAATGTTCTGCATGTTTTTTCCCTGAAGTTTGCTTCCTTTTTGAGATATTACGTATGCAAAAAAACACATTTTTCCAAGGGCATCCTCTGGGGACCTTTTGTTGAATGGAAAACAAAAGAAACCTTTTGTTTCGCTAAACGATCAACTCACTATAATACCTTAAACTCTTACTACTGCTTCGTTAGCACAAGCGGATGAG
This sequence comes from Platygyra sinensis, assembly GCA_019787425.1. Lineage (NCBI taxonomy): Eukaryota > Metazoa > Cnidaria > Anthozoa > Scleractinia > Merulinidae > Platygyra > Platygyra sinensis. Next base: position 12,395 of record JAHPZR010020462.1, on the reverse strand, counting down.
GCGCTGAACGGGCCAGATTCGAATTTGTTTTGCCGTGACACCGGTTCGACACGAGGTCGCTCAATTTTTTTTTTCGCTCTGTTCCTTTTCTTTTTTCAAAAATGAAGATATCTATTTTAAAAAAAATGCGTATACAGCGGGAATCTGGAGAGATTATTTTATACAGCTTATTGTGATGCGAGACAACACGTGAATTTCGATCGAGCGTCAAAGCAAAGAGAAGTGATGCATGATGCAGTACAGCTCTTTCGACTAATATCTTAAGCATTGTTTTTAAGTACCTTGTAGCCTGCCTGGTGGTTGATAGGCATCATAAAGCCTTGATAACCCGTAAGTCACCAGCATGTTTTAAAGAAGCAAAACGTGTTCTGTAACTTCCAGCGCAACTGATATCAGTGGCAAGTCAGTTATCAGCGTTCGAAGTCAGGTCGATCCAGGCAGCAAAGTCCAAGAGCAGTTCTTGCCCAAGAATAAAACCCTGTCGTGAGTTGTGGCCCATTTGCCAAGCGTTGCTAGCTTCAAAGTTTGGAAAATGAGAACTGCTTTTAGACTTATAAAATTTTTCTTGCATCATCCTCCATGTTTACCCGCGCACGAGGTGTAACAGAACCTTCCCGGCATGCATTTCGATCACGTTCGGCAAGACAAGCCAAGACAAGACAAGACAAGACAAGACTCCGTAAATCACAATAATATTTAACTAATTACAGAGCGTGTTTTTTTCCTTTTTTATTCCAACATAATAATGGCCAACAAGAAGCGATCGATTGATTCAAAACATAGATCTGTGATCCAGGTTGCGTTGATTTTACTTCAAATCGGCATGATTTGTAGTGTTTTAAACTTCTGGGATCAGGGGCCATGCAGATGTAAGGAGAGAGACCTGTACGTTGCACAGAAGGGTTAATCTGTTAATCTGTCAGCCCTACATTTTTAAGCTTATACGTTGCAGGCAGTTAAAATGAAATAGAGATAGTTGCTGTGACGCTTTAAAGTGAAATCAACATTTTAACCTATTTAGGCCCGAAATCGACGTTTTCGAGTTTACGTGCTGGGTGAAATGAACAGCTTGCTGGATTTGAAGTGAAATCAACATCCTTGCCGTCATGCCTTAACGCGAAATCGCGTAAAGTAAACTGGCTGTAATTTGAGTGAAATTAACGTCTTTGCGGTCGCGTGATAACGTGAAATCACAATTTTAACGGTTTTAAAAACCTGAAATCAACATTTTTTAAGGTTACATCTTGATTGTTCTCCTTGCCCTAACACTGCACTAACCCTAACGCGTCCTGACCTTAACTCTAACGTTATCCGAAGCGCTAACCCTAACAATGAAGCGCTAGCGCTAACCCTCGGCAATAACCCTCACCCTTCAACGCTAACCCTAGTTTCAAGCGGTAACACTAAACGTTAACTCTAAGCCTAACCTTGTTCCGTAACCCTAGTTTCAAGAGGTAACCCTATTTCAAGCGGTAACCCTAGTTTCAAGCGGTAGCCCTAAGCGTTAACTCTAAGCCTAACCTTGTTCCGTAACCCTAGTTTCAAGCGGTAACCCTAGTTTTAAGCGGTAACCCTAGTTTCAAGCCGTAGCCCTAAGCGTTAACTCTAAGCCTAACCTTGTTCCGTAACCCTAGTTTCAAGCGGTAACCCTATTTGAAGCGGTAACCCTAGTTTCAAGCGGTAGCCCTAAGCGTTAACTCTAAGCCTAATCTTGTTCCGTAACCCTAGTTTCAAGCGGTAACCCTAGTTTCAAGCCGTAGCCCTAAGCGTTAACTCTAAGCCCAACCTTGTTCCGTAACCCTTCAACGCTAGCCCTAGTTTCGAGCGGTAACCCTAACCCTAAGTAAAACCCTAAGGGTTTAAGTCCTTGCGGTGGCGTGATAATGTGAAATCAAAATTTTAAGTCTCTGTAAATGACCTGATATCAACATTGTCTAGCTTGCGCATTGCGGGAAATTAACATCTGGCTGTAATTTGAGTGAACCGAACGTCTTTGCGGTCGCACGTTAACGTGAAATAAAAGTTTTAACGGTTTTAACCTGACATCAACACTTTTTGAGGTTACACGTTGCAAAAGATCAATATTTTGCTGGATTTTAAGTGAAATTACCGTCTTTGCGGTCACGTGCTGACGTGACAACAAATACAGGGTTTTTTGCATACGTAATATCTCGAAAACGAAACAAACTTCAGCAAAAAAACATGCAGAACATTGTCTAACGCACCTAAACAAAACTGCATGCGAAATTTGGAGCGTTTTTGATAAATTTCATTTTTGAGTAAAAAACCTAACGCCCTTTTTCCACCGAAGCCTTCAATTGGAAATACAATACAGCGGTGAAAACGAAACTCAATAAATTTCAACAAACTATTCACTAAAAGTCCAAACTAGACATTGCTTAATCGTACTATACTTACCAAAAACAGATGATACTGATGAGTCGAACAAACTTGACCAAATAAAGTCAACCTAGAAAGCAAAGAAACCTTATTAACTTCGTACTCGTAAACTACTTAACTTCAATAAAACAGTGACTCACATTGCAAAATACAGCTAGCTAAATCAACGCATACTTACCGAAGAATATCAAGATATCTGCTCAGCTTAAACTTGAAAACTGTCACCAGCAAACAGCAGCAAACTGCAAATCAAAAAACCCTTGTTAAGTTTGTAGACAGAAATCATTTCATTGGAACACAAGAGACACTGACATTGTCCAACTAAACATTCGGTAGTAACACAATACTTACCAAATAGTATAAAAATATGCCAAACACTGAATTCAAACGGAGCAGCGAGATAGCAAATAACAGCAACCTGAAAACCAAAGGAATCTTTTTAACCTCCTGCTTCTAAACCACTTAGCGTCAAGCAAACATTGACTAGCATTGCCAACTACACATTCATCAATAACGCGAGACTTACCAACACTTTGACAAACAAGCTCAAACGCTTTTCCAGATCAGCAGACAAGTAGTCTATAACCTTCCACGACATTCAAATCGAGGAAAACAGGACAGAAAACACCTCGTTTTTCTTTTTATACCTAAAAATGTAACACCTCGAGATCAAGGACAAATCAAAGAAAACCACCAAGAAAACGTCCGAAAAACAAAATTCTGTACATTCTTTCGAAAAAACAAAAGATGTGAAAAAAGAAATTCTCTACATTCCTCCCGATACTTCTTCATACCCACACGTCAAAACAGTCCTCGAAAAAATGCCCAAAGATATTTTTCTGCATCTTTTTTTCTAATTTCATTCCAACAATGCACGAAAACGATAAATGTTACGAAAAAAAACAATTTTTCTACCTCAAGAGATCAAACTGTTGGACAACGGACAATCTTTAATTTTCAAGTGTACTTAAAAAAAGATGAACAGCTTAATTTTTTATGTACTCTTAACTATAGCTTAATTGGCTCAGTACATTGCTTTTTACTTGCCAAGAAAGCGGCCCGAGTTCAATAATCGCACTGCACAACATTTTTTCCTTTTCGTTGTCAAAAGTCTTTAACTTTTAACTTTTTCTTTTTTTTTAAATGGAAGTTCTCTCCTTTGCTTCTATAATTAGGAACCAACACGATGTCAAAGAACCACAAAAATTCTCTTAGTAAAAATAACGAAATAAAAGACACAGTACACGCATTACACACGCAAACAAGTGATACAAATAGTGACTGTCGAGTTTCACTCGGATATTGAACCAAACGCTATATTTCAACACTAACTCCAATATAACTGTATTGTTAATTTCCACTCTGTCGTTCAATGCAAACTATTTAACACAAATACTACTTGAAAACAGCATATTTCCTTCGCTAACATCCCACGCTATACGCGATTTTTTGCGTGGATTACTCGATCATTCTTAAACTGTTCAACCATCAGAAAAAGAAAATTATATCTCGCAAGTTACGCACCAAAAACTCCTGAAAACCTTACCAACAGTTAGACAAGTCCTTTTCGCTTTGACGCAACTTGAAAATAACACTAAAGACTTATTGAAAAGACCGATACAATACAACAAAGATGGACACATTAAAACACGAACTTACTATTGTTCAACATAGCACATGTTGTAACTGTAAACAACACAGTAAAACTAGTTCTAACTTTTGATCAAACGACCTTTTCGTGAGCAAAATCGCTCCAGATACGCAAAAATCTACAAAGAACAAGAACAAAATATCAAAAACAAACTAAAGTAAACATAAGTAAACAAAAATATCGCAAAACCACTACGACCATCGAAGTACAGCTGGTCGTTCACAATTACAAGTCTCATAGTACAATCCGAAAACATTTCTGTTTATGCTTTACAACGTGTGCACTAAGTCAGAAAAACCAGTTTAGTAATTTTTGACAAAATAACTATGCGTTTCAGTATTTCGTTTGTCTGATAAAAGGATACTTGCAAAAAAAAAAAGAAGTTGTTCACGGCGCAAGTTGAACCTGGGCCACCAGACTGCCACAACATCATGATCTCCACTTGACCACCAGAACTAGTCATGATTTTCCACTGTATTTTCCTCGTAATAAAGCATTAGAATTGAACTACAACTCTCGTAGGTTTTCTTTCGTTGCAAAATTTCCAGAAAATCTATGTCAACTAACTCCCAAAGAGCTCTTTACTAATTTTCCACAAAATAACTATCGTTTTCACTGTTTCGTTTGTCTAATAAAACGATACTTACAAAAAAACAAGTCTTTAAATGGAAAAAGAGAAAAAAAAATTGTTCACAGCACAGGTTGAACCCTGACCACCAGACTGCCACAACAGCACGATCTCCACTTGACCACCACAGCTACCTGTGATGACTTCTTGTATTTTGAAAGTAATAATGCATCACAATTGCACTACAAGTCTCCTAGCTTTTCTTCGTTGAAACAC
>JAHPZR010020459.1:37500-48553 GCA_019787425.1 Platygyra sinensis | reverse complement strand
AGGAAGAATAGCCAGCAGGGCGAGCAAAACAACCACCCCTTCCCCCTCCCCACCCTTAGCTGAAGGTCTGGATCTGCCACTGAATTGTACTCTTACTGTTTTTTCATTCAGGAAAGAAACCGGGAGGTGTGGCAATTCTGGAAAGAGGAAATAGACATGTTTACTACTTGGTAAGTTCAGTTCAATATTAGAGATTTTTATTAATGATGAATTTTTAAAAGCCAATTGGACTGACTCTCTTTGACAGGTTTGTTGCATTCCATTTACTAGATTACGTAAAACATGTGATCCAGAAAATACCCAACCTAGAGCACATCCCCAACAGGTTTGCCTGATAAAAGCCAGGAATGGAGGGGCAGATCCAGGATTTTTCAATGGGGGTGGGGGTGGCTAGTACTCAGTGGCAGATCCAGACCTAGAGTTAAGGGAGGGGCCAGGTTTTGTTTTGCTTGCACTGCCAGTTTTTCTTTCTTCTGTGAGTTTGGTTTTTACCCAAATAAGGGGGCAGGCCCCCAGCCCCTACCCCTAGATCTGCCTCTGGTACTTTGGGGTTGAAGAATTGATGGAGCATGCCCCCAAAATGTTGCAATCTGAAAATTGAAACCTGATTTAAAACTGTTATACCAGGAATACTAACAGTGCCAAACTAGAAACTATGTGAAACTTATCCACAGTTTTTCCCTTTATTTTTGCCAAATATTTCTGCTTCACAAGAGATAGGCTAGCCACACAATCCCACCCTGCTAAATCTGCCCCTGAGGATGGGACGCAGAGTAGACTTTTCATCCAAGCTTAAGAATTTTGTTCGGTGAAAATAATGATTGATTTAATTTACCAACCCTCCATTAGTTCATCAAATCTTGTTTTTTCTGCTCAAGAAGTGGCCCCTTAGAAATGGCAATCATTTACCCTCCCTTGCATGTTTCCTCCTTTAGTTATTAGGCTCAGCTCTTGGAGTGACATTCCTTTCTCTTCATCATTTAAGGTCACCAAGAAAAAATATTTCCATAAACCAACATACGACAGTTTACAGTCATCCCTGACAGCAATGAGAGATCACTGTGTTAGTCATGGTGTAACAAGCATATCAATGCCAAGGATTGGTTGTGGCTTAGATGGCCTGCAATGGCCTAAAGTCAAAAATATCATAATTCAAGTGTTTAAACATACAGATGTTAAATTGACTGTATACACATTGTAGCAGATAGAGAAGACAGTATCTTAATAAGGGTTTACCTCGGTGTAAAAACCTGTGAAGTTTTTCTTTGTTTTTGTAGCTATTGTTAGGGTTAGTGTGTATTATGCTGACTTCTTTGTATTCCTTGTTTTACGTCACTGGTGAGTGTCACATGTTTTTACACCGAGAATGAGCCCATAATAATTATTACGATCGATGCATGTTCATTTAGAGGGAGCGAGATTGAACAAACGTGTATAAGTTGCATCTTGGAGAAAAACTGTTTATATTCATGTAGTCTAGTACATCAGTTCTGTAACATTACATTCAAAGCAATGAAATGTCTCAGACAGCTGCCTAAGTATCCTTGTATTCCCTTGTCTTATTGATATCTAAATAATATTAACAAAACTTTGTTTTGTTGCCTAATTCAAATGGCGTTTTTTTTCTTCTGCCTCAGTTTTCCTTTGAAATTAAAAAAAATCTTAATGTCAACTGTACGTATTGTCAGTGCTCTTTGACATTTGGCACCTAGAAATGCTTGCTAATGACCTCTTTCTTTTTGAAATGGGTCCTTGCTGGTGTTCTTTTAAAAATATCTAACACACAACCCCATCAGTTTTATCAGAGCAAACCCAAGTAGTGGGGTAAAAAACTAGTTTTCTGTTGAAAAACGGATTAGTGTGTTGCAGCTTCTGCAATAATTTAATTAATTTAATTCTTATATTCTGCACTTTCCATGAAATGATCAAGCAGGACCTTATAGGGACCTTATACCAAACATGATGGCAACAGGAATGACAATGTTGCCAAACAGAAGGCTTAACATACCAGGATAATTTGGTTTTATCAACTGGCTTGATAATGTGAATCAGCCACCATAAAGAGATCCAGAAGCTGACATTTCTCGTGTTAGCCCTCAGCTCTTTGTCGGGGTGAAGGGCTAACGCTAAAAATGTCAGCTTTCAAATCTCTTTTCAGTGGCCAATTCTCATTATCAACCCAGTTGATTAGACCAAATTATCTTGTAATACTTCCACTGACACAGCACTAGTTTCTTTAGAAACTTGCCCCCTTAATAATTATGCCAGGGGTGACTCACATTTAAAAAGGACAGGGACCTGTGCTCATCTGATCTTTTAGGGATTAGAGCGGTTTTGGTGCCTTAAAGTGTGTTCAGCTTAAGGAGGAGGTATCTTTTAGGGTAGAGCTGAACTAAAATTATGACAGGTGATAATGTGTTATTTTTGTTTTAGATTTTAGTACCTTGTGGGGTGAAAAAATTCAAGCTACACCTACAAAACATGATTGTGGTAACTCTTAGATGTCCTTTTTAAAATTTTCAATGAGCACCCCCCTCCTTCATATATGGGAGTTTCCCCAGGGGCTCAGGCTTTTAGCCAGATGGGCGTCCAGGCGTCTTGTAGACGGCCACTTATTTGTTTTTCATGTTGCCTTATGAATTTTTCATTTGAGCAGGCCCTATAGCGTATTTTGGACGGCCACTTTTCAAATCCTGGTTAAAAGCTCGCAGCGGCTTAATGAGCAAAATATCGGGTCTACATGTGCATATATTGGGGAAATTACACAGTGAGAGGGTATGAATTTTATTTTCCAGTGGCAAGAACAATTATTGTTCTTGCCACCAGAACATAAAATTCATATCTTTGAGGTTTTTACTTGTAATGTTCTCTTTTAAACACATATTGATGATGGCATTTTTGACAATTTTTTAAAGATTTCCAACCATCTTCCAAAGATTCTCCAAAACTTGTCAGAAGGTCACATCAACGTTGCTGAACATTTCTGAAGATTGCCAGGCTCCCAAGTTAGACCCGAAGATGTTTAATTCCTATAGCAACACATTTTAGCACAATTTAAGAGACAAACGTGATACAGTGAAATCATTGATATCTTGGCTAGTGAGGATATGGAAAATATGCCACCGGAGTCCTGGTTTTGTAAGGATTTTACAAGTGGCGTAATTTCCATTAAAACACTCGTACCTATTTATATAATTAATAAATACACCTTCATACAATTTCTAGCCATCCTTTACAAATCAACAGCATCAAATAACCAATTTTTGGTAAAACATAAACTACAATCATTATGGCTACACAAAAGCTGATATCTGCAGGATTCTGACAAAAATTAAAATGAATACATTTTTCAATAGGTGTCATCCTTGTTGCCATGATATGATATGCATAAGGTCCCAAAAGTCTGTTGATGTCAGGCCAATAAGGACTAAATCAAACATGGTTGTTGCTTGGTTAAGATTTATCAAAAATCTGCATTTATTTTCATATTATCTCAAAGCAATAACAGCTGCAACATAATACACTTTGAATAAAGTTTCTTTCTTTTGGAAAATATAAGTCAACAATACCTAACTATTAAACTGGGCAAGCTAGCTAGTTCATAGGTCGAACAAACTGTCTAAAGTTGGGAGTGATCTTGACTACTTAAACGAGCCATGAGCTCTTTTCTATGGTATAATCCTGCAACCCACAGGGCTTTCTGATTATTGGTTGATGGATTACTTTACATAAATTTACAGTCAAAATAAGTGAAGCGTACTCCTCAAGATTGCATTAATGAACTGATTATTTGAAACTTGAACCTGCTAGTCGTTTCAAGAATGCAATAATGAATTGATTATTTGAATATTGAACTCGCTCGCTCGATCCAAGAATACGGCTAACAGGTTCCGTTTTCGAAAAATCAATTCACTGTTGCGACTAGTAGGTTTCAAACCTACTAGTCTTTTCTAGAATGCAACAGTGAATTGATTTTTCAAAAATGGAACCCATTAGCCGTATTCTTGGATCAAACGAGCGAGTTCAGTATTCAAGTAATCAATTCAGTATTGCATTCTTGAAACAACTGGCAGGTTCAGGTTTCAGATAATCAGTTCATTAATGCAATCTTGAGGGGTACGCTTCACTTAGTTTGACTGTAACAAAATTGGAGATATTAACAATAAAATCCATTGTTTGCATTTTGTTTGAGCAGATTCATGGATACAAACAATTATTGTATGAGGTTTTTGCGATATCCAGAATAATCATGGTCGATATACGGTGATACCCCTTGCAAAGACCTTTGTTATTATGGATATCACAAAAAACCACCTCTAATAATTGTTTCATTATACATTGAATGAAAAAAAAAACAAAAAAAACAGAAGTCATGTTTTTGCTTCTCCACTGACAGCAAGTAACACAAAGTGCACGAACATGATTACCTATGACCTTGTGTGGTCTTGACATGATTATTGTAGTCTGCAGCTTGTTGACGTCACAAGCACAGATTTAAAAAAATTCCCTGTACACTTTCAGACAATCCGAAAAGAGATAATGCGTTTGATGCATAATAGTTTCCCTCATCACACAATCAAAAAGGCCCTGGGGATTGGAGGGTGCCATAAAATAATAAGGGGTGAAAAGGACATTTGCAGGATACTTCAGACAGTGGCATGATACAAATAGTTGTAACCTCCAGGGCCGGGTTGTTTGAAAGCCGGTTAATGTTAACCCAGGGTTAAACGTTAACTGAAGCATTACGTTTTCTTGCTTAAAATGTTTTCACCTCTAATGTTTGGTGTAGTTTGAGATTACCACCGCTTAAAACTGAAGGGTGCACAATATAAACAGAACACCACACCCAAAAAGTTACAAAACTGAAATCAAAATTATCGCTAACCCTGGATTAGCTTCATCAGGCTTTGAACAACCTGGCCCAAGAGTCTTAACTGACTCCTAATGAGATCATGGCTAATGATCATTGTGAAGTATGTACACAACATAACTTGCATTGAAAGGAATATGCACAGTTCTTAGTAAGAATAACTTATCATTAATGATGCATATTAAATAATGCATAATAGAACAATAACTTACATTCAAATTGCAAAACTTAACTCTGTGGATATCATTTAAAAGTTGTTATTAAATCAAAAGTTCTTTGGCATGCTTGTCTACGAGTATTAAACGTTTCAGAGTTGTAATGTTCAGTGTATTAGCTAAAAGAAGTAATTACATTTAAAATTTTAAGTGCAGTTGGAACTAGGCTCTATTTCAGCTGCTTTGTCATGTCTGGTCTACGTTCCTCCCCAAGAAGGGCTTCAGGGGATGGGCTCCTTTCCTGAACAGCGGCCAGTAATCGAGCCTAAGTTGGAACCCACTAATTTTGAATTCTCTGCTATTTTGAACACTCAAAACGGTTTCACTTGGATTCCCCTTTCAATCATTTACTATCAGTTATTTCAAACTCCTGCTATTTCAAACAAAGTTTCATCTCCCCTGTGGGTTTCAAATGCCAGGGTTCAACTGTACCTCCTATTGTTTTGTGTTTCTAGCCTTGAAGAGGTTGAAAGATATCGTTGGCTTGCTGAAGTGTCAGGATTTAATTGAAACAAAATAATAATATTGTCATGACTTAGATCAGAACAAAGGAAACTATATAATCTAAAATCTGATTATCATCTTAACCTAATTGCATTTTCCAAAAAGCAAATTAACCCAAAACTAGTCTTAACCTTGAACGATGAAAGATGCCTCTGGTATTGCATTATTTTAATGAGTCCTGATAGTTTTAGGTTTGAAAGGAGCACCATACCACAGGAGTGTCCAAATAAAGGTAATGCTAGAATTTAAAATTAGAATTAGTGACACCACTGACTTGAATGACAACATCGACGATTGAAAAATGGAAATAACAAAAGGTTACGACAATTCTTGAAGGTTTTGTGTTTCTCCGAGATCCTAAATTATTACTGTGAATTGAACATTACCATTAAAAAACAACTAGGAACTGAGGAACCATTTTGCAACTTTTGCCCCACTAATTAAGAAACAAAGTCACAAAACAACCAGTTGTTAGTGCCAAATTGTTCATTGATTTCCCTTGATTTTTGGTACCTTGAGTTCTCAAAGCTATTCATTATCAATAATCATTATTGAACGGAACAAAGCTTCCACTGAAGGCTCATTGTACAGGTTGCTCTTTGTGAACTTGATTTACTAGAAAAGTACATCTGTATAAAACTCTGTTGATCTCATAGGGCAGATACTGGTATGAATCAAAGGTATGCCAACCAGGAACTATTGACACTAAAAGCATAGATTACTTTGTCTCAGTATCTGAATATTCTGATTATTGATTCTTCCATAGTCCTCTGGTGGTAGACGTTATCCATTAAAACCTTCAGGCATGCACTTCACCCAGGAATGACGTGATGAAGTTCATTATTAGATTCACTCAGCTCAAACATCTAAATTAACATATTTTAGTCTTCTAACGGTGTTGACAAGCAGATTGGATATTATTTCAAAGTATCAAAATGCCTGGTGCATAGAGCCCAAAACCAAACCTCCTTTAAATCTGAGATCTAGTCTCAATTTGATACCTGTGATTGAAGTTTGAGAAAATAATGAACTTCACTCTTGCTTTAAGGGGAAACACTCGACCTGTTTCACATAAAATTGTGTCTATAACAAAATTTTTGATCATGATTGGCTGTCCGCATGCCTATTTGTCATGTAATTGATGAACAATCCCATGGTTGTCCAATTACAGGTATCCACTTTCAACAAGTTACAATTGGATAACTTAACTAGATACCTTCGACATTTCTTCTTCAATTAAGCACGTCCGTCTTAATGGCTTTCTTCTTAATATTTGCTAGAGTTATAGAAGGCACTATTCATTTTTTGCTCAAAAGAAGTTATCATATTCTCTTTAATTTTGAAATATTGTTATTGATACGATTAGTTAGCAATTAGACCTTGTGTTGTACAATTCAGGGAGTAATCAGGCTAGTAATTTCAAGTGCTTGTCCGATTCTGAAATTATTTGAATGATTACTTCATGAATTGTACTCCATTCAGTCCAATTAGTATCACTAACAAAATTCATTAAATTTACCCTGCAGTCATTGATTAATATTATTACAAACTGTTTTAAATTAACATAATGATTAAAACTCTTAATTAGTATTTTTTAAGATTGAGGTTGAAAATTACAAGCTTTGGTACATTTAAAATATACAATAAAATATCAAGCAAATAAATTCCAACAGCTTGCAACAACTCTTTCACAACATAATGACTTTCTACTTACAGAATTAAACATGTACATGTATGTTTCACAATAATTACATCTCACATGACATAAATGTAGCTGTGACAGCTTTAAAACTCAAGTAATGTGACATATCTGTGGTCAATTTCCAACAAACATGGACTGTCAAAAGCAACAATCAGACAAATACAGGGCAAATTTTGAAATTACGTAGCATTAACAGAATTTCTTTGGTAGGGTTCAAATGATACTGGCTCTGTCACACATTGTCGCAGAACTTAAACTTCCAACTCCAAAGTGATGTTAGTCAATAGGGGGGAACAACATAAAACTTATTTGCACATTATTTTAAGAATACATTTACTAATTAATAGTAATCTACATTAAATAAAAAGGAAGCCAAATGAATGTTCCTCGTTTTAAATTCTTACAAAATTTAACATTGTTTGAAGCTTATTATTTCCTATATTTGCCAACCCTGTGTCATCATTCAGTCAAAACTATTCACAAGCCAGCTTGCCATCAAAACTGCTCAGAGCCACTGCAAAAGCTTGAAGAGCACACATAGGGTAATTGTAATCCATAGTAAACACATCTTCAGCCACCCGACCAAACTGCATGATGATGTAATCCACTAAACAAGAGAAAATAATTTTCTTGGTTGGGAAGTCAACTGAACTAATAATAAAATACACCAGCCTGAAGCTTTAATTTAATTTGTGCAAGAGGCAATACTGAACAGAAATACCATGGTTTGTTTATCCATGAAGGATTACAACTCACAGCACTATTTAACAATTAGCTCAAGATTTCTATTACATGATAGTTGACAAAGGTGCAGCCTGAGGGTGCGTTTCTTTAAGAAAATCCAAGATTGGATTTTTAAATCCGAAAGAATCTGAAAACGGATTTTGCGTTTCTTTACTAAACAGATCAATCCAAGATCTTTCGGATCATGGCATGTCAAAGGAACCGAAGAATCCACTTCCAGAGTGGATTCTTCGGTTCCTTTGAGGCAGCATGATCCGAAAGATCTTGGATTGATCTGTCTAGTAAAGAAACGCAAAATCCATTTTCGGATTCTTTCGGATTTAAGAAATTATCCAATCTTGGATTTTCTTAAAGAAACGCACCCTGAGTCAACTATCGCAAATAAAACTGGGGAGTGAATAATCTAATTGTAATTGTGTATATGTATACAGTATGTATATGTAAATCCACTAGTTGTTCAAAACTCCATCTAAATCCTCTTCACAGACAGCTCAAAAACATGAATAGGTGGCTGCCACTTTGTTAAGCACCACACACTGCTAAGCTATGATGTATTCACTATCTACACCAGAATAGATGGCGAGTAGCAAAGCCAATCAGAGAATGGCATTTGCACTGGAGTGTTAGTAGGTTTATACTAAGATGAATTTGTGCTTGTAATAAAGATTTTCGTAAATCTGTCTTAATATTTGGATAGCAAGCTTGTTGCACATAAATGGCATAGAGATTAATATAGATGTGACCTGCCTAGATTAGCCTAGGCTACCTGTGAGTTCATCTGCCATTACAATCAAATTTCTAGAGTTCACTGGTTCTAGATCTGACTATACTAGCTTCATTCTTAGAAATTGAGTGACTCGGATTGATCACAGCCTGCCAAACATGTGGTTTAGAAATGCAGTACATGAAGCATAAAATGCATGTGCAAAGGGTGAGTCCTGAGAGCACAAGAAAGGATCACCAAAAAATAGCTAGTTTCTCATGTTTCATTTCCCCACTGGTGTATGTGCAGGTGATCATATATCAACCTGTGCAATATAAATGTAGTTTACTATTTTCATTATTCAGTTCTCTGCCCCACAAAGTAGGCTGCCCTAAAGAACACTAGGATCATAAATTTGGTATATAATCAATTCTTTTATACATGTACTTGCTGCATTTATTGGAACATTTCAGTAAGGCAAGCTTCTCTGGTTCTATTTATGGCAGGTAAGTGCACAATTTTAGGAAATAAGGAATGTCAATAAAATACATATTTTAAGCAAGCACTGTACAGTTTGGGTTATCTAGCTACTCTTCAGTTACTGCTCGATGGATGTGTTTGGTGCACAAGTGCTAGGCAACTGAACATTTAAAGACAGGCACAGCCCTTCAATAAATCAAAATCATGATGTTACATGCCCAAATAGACCTGAACAAGTACCAGCTTTGAATTAAATCACTTACCATCGGCATCCATTACAATCTGAAAATTTTTAACTGAAGCTTGTGTCACTCTTCCATGAAAGTTTAAAACATATGATTGTGTATCTGCCCAGGTTAAAAAACAAAATGATTCAGTTCTCCCCTTAATTTAATTTACCCGTAAGCTGTCAATATTTCTTCTATCAATTTTTTTTTAACACAGGGTTAATAATTAGGTTACAGTTAATAGCTTGTTTTGTGTACTTGTTCAATGTAACAGTCCCTGTATGTGAACATGACTATTAACATTTTGTTTTAGTAATAACAATAATGCTCTATTCACTCTAAACACTTGAAACACATTTACATTGAAAGTGGCAAAAAACTAAACAGATATAATAAATAGATATCTGGATAACTCAAGCTATTTTGATCAGTGTTAGTTTGCTGTTTCTGTTACATGTACATGTAAATTACCTTTGCTATTACTCTTCTAACTGCGATTCACAATTGCATTATGAAAAGCCATGAAAAGTTTTAATTGAGATTAGGCTGTACAATTATTAAAGCTTTTCATAACTCAACACTTCTTGCAATTCCTCCCCAGGGTTCGTACCCTTTTTCAGAAACAAATTTCCACGACTTTTTCAGGACTCAGATTGATTTTTCAAGGGCTCTAAAATTCACATTGACCCCTACACTCCCAAGATCTCAATGTTAATTCTCTTTACTGCCTTCCATACACCTCACATTTTTTAGTTGAGGTTAACAGATTTCCAGAACTTTCCAGGACTGGAAAGTCCTGGAAAATGACAGAGCTGATGGTTTATCACTTATTCTATTCTAGGGGCACCTGTGTATCCTACAATTCTCTCTAATAAGATTGTGAACTGCGTGGCTGCAATTTGCGCCTAGAATAAGCAGTCTGGCAAAGTCCCCCACAAAGTGTTGTAAAGCGCTTTGAGCGTCAGGATAAAGCGCTATATAGATGCCGTATTTTTTTTACTTACAATAAGATTCCAGGACTTTCCAAGTTTTCCAGGACCCTAGTTTATACAAATTCTACTCTTTGACAATTAGCAATAATCCACTAATCTTTAAAAAAATAAAACTAAACTTGAGAATTTACCAACTTGTATAGTGCAATTATAACCCAACATTTTCCTCTATTATAGCATGCAATGAATTAAGTCAGGCATACCATCATTCCACACTGGAGTTTTGTTATGAAGTTCCAAAAGATTCTCCATCCTCTTGTTCTTGTGTCTTTCTAATAAACCATCACCATCCTATAGCAAAAATGCATTAATAAAATCATAACCATGAAAAATTGAGAATGCATACATGTATATCCAGTGAAAGGCGATCTTTGATTCTTGCCTTTATCACCTTTTCTGCAATTTTCAAGTCTCTGTTTACATATGCATGTAAGACCTCTCAACAACATAATGCCTCAATTATTATCAAATCAAATCAACACACCGTGAGGGGTCGCATAGGTATCCTCTGTTGATCAAGCCCCATTCCTGGAAGAATAACTGTCATTCTGCGAGGCCCTTTGAACCCAAGTACATTTGTATCCTGTTAAAGGGAAGGAAATCTCATATTTACATC
>JAHPZR010020459.1:0-35000 GCA_019787425.1 Platygyra sinensis | reverse complement strand
TCAGAAAATGTCGGAGAAATCTGTTTTTCGCAAAGCTTCAATTCCTGAAATGATGTCACAATCTTTCCCAGTCTCCTGTTTTTGGTCTCGCGGTTTTGTACCCCACTGGAAGTGTACCCCACCGGAAATTTGATGCTTTTGATACATTAAAACACCGGCAAGGAAAATCGCTATCAAAATATTTGTTTTGCTATTCTTATCAGTACATTGTGAAAATTTTATCGAGCAAATTAAAAAAAATCTGTGGTACACTTTAAAGGAGTTTCGCCATTTCGCTCTTTGTTTTTTTGCTAACCAAAAATAGCACAACCTCATGCCCAGGTTTTCTCGGTCAATGGTTCAATAATCTGCAACGGGCTGCACTTTTGACGCCATTTTGACGTCATCAGTTCAATAATTTGCAGCGGGCTGCACTTTTGATGTCATTGGTTCAATATCTGGTCAACAGCAGCTGGTTATGGTGAACAGGCCAAACAAGAACAAACCATTCTTTGAGTTCTTCTGCTTCACTCAGTTGTCTTTGTAGCTTCTTTTCGAGTTGTTGTTCCATTTTTCTTTCTGCCTCATATTGAGCTAGCCAATTCTTGTCTGCTAAAGGCTTGGCAGCATAGACATCTTCTGGTTCATCATCATCTGAGGTGTCTTGTTTGCTCCCGTTCGACATGACCTCGACTTCTAAGTTGTACTTTACCTCAGCGCTCCAAGCTGCAACCATTTTGGTCGCCATGGCGAGTGGAAAAAATTTTTGGCGACCACAATTCTGGCGAAAGTCGCCAATTGGCGACCAACAGATTAACAGAGAAAATTACTTGAAAAATTATCAATAATAGGACGAATTTAATCAATAGTACAAGCAGCGGCATCACCTGTCTTTCTCATTTCCCCTCTCGCCATTCAGAAACTCGACATGAATGCGTAAACTTACTGCAAGTATTGAAAACAAGCGTTCCGGGCATTAACCCTTCGTGTAATATGTCATGAAGTGTCCTCCCATTCACATTTTTTTTGGCGCTGTGTAATATGTCATGAAGTGTCCTCCCCTTCACGTTTCTGTTTTTTGGCGACTGAATTATTTCTATGGCAACCATTTTACAATTAAAAGTCGCCAGAAGGCGACTTTTGAAAAAGTGAGCTTGGAGCGCTGTACCTCCGTTTCTGTGGTCTCAGAATCCGAGCTCGAGTCAAAGCTAGCATTGCTGGATGACATTATCAAGTTTGCAAGTTTTTTATGTAGATTCGACGTTCCTTAGACAATGCATCCGAAAACAATGCGTTTGTCCGGCATTAGAAAGCGATCAATGGCCTGGAATGACGTCACAAACTGCACTATACCCAGACTTCTTAAGATGATTCTGCTGCTCGGTTGTGTTTTGAAAAAGTGCGCTATTTTCGATCTTTAAAAATTCATAAAAAATTCGGGTTTCAAAAATTTTTGCGGTATTTTTCCTAATTCAATACAAAGATTTCATTAAGTGAAAAAAAATTGGGGGGTTATAGTCACTTTAGGTCTGCCCTTGAAGTTCTCCAAAACAGTTCCTTATCGCCAAGGTTGCTCCATCCTGATTTCCCCATCAGGCCGCTCTGTCTGTGCTGTTCGTGCGATTAAAAAATACATGGCCCATCACCCCTTCAGTTTGGATGGCCCCTTCTACATATTCCAGTCTGGCCTCTACCTCACCAGGGCCCAAGTCACCTCAACACTTTGTCTTCTTCTCAAACGCCTAAACATTCCAACAGAGCTTTATGCCTCCCACATCATTCGAATCAGGGCAGCTACAACAGCAGCCGAGGCTGGCCGTACCTCCTATCCAGGTGTGGCACGTGCCACACTCAATGGTAAAGGTAGGTAAAGTCTGCATACGAGCCAAGTGGCCCATCAGGCCGGAGCTTATCCTGGTTTCCTTAGCATGAAGCGACTGAGAATATTTCTACTCCCCCTTGGGTGGGATGCTAATCCATGGCAGGGTTACCCCCCAGCATTAAATTTGCCAGTACCCATTTATACACCTGGGTGGAGAGAGGCACTGTGAGAGTTAAGTGTCTTGACCAAGAACACAACACAATGTCCCAGGCCAGGGCCTGAACCCGGACCGCTCAATCCGGAGACGAGCGCACTAACCATAGGCCACCACACCACCACACTCAATGGCTCATCCCTTATTTCCAGGTGTGGCACGTGCCACACTTGTTGGCTCATCCATTACTTGTGGGGTGTGATGCTACCACCCCTATTTCCATGTACCTATTTACAGGGTGTGTTACTGCCACCCTTAGATTTGCTAGGGAGCACCCAACAACCTTAGTCCCATTTACTGCCAAATGGTTTTCAACTTTATTGTGTACTTATGTAAGCGTCCGAAGTTGTTAACAATAATAAATAAAAATAACTTTATTAAGTGTCAAGTGTATTTGTGACCCTATTTGCGAAAACCCGGCATAAGAAAAGTCAACGCAAAAGCGTTGTGTCTTGAAAACGTGTTGTAACTCGTTGTCAATGCATTGTAAATGCGTTGTATTTCGTTGTCAACGCATTGTGTCACAATTTCAACCCGTTGTGCCTCGTTGTCAATGGGTTGTGTTTCATTGTCAACCCGTTGTGGATCGCTCTCAATGCATTGTGTTGCGTTGTCAAATTGTTGTGGATGCTTTTGATTTCATTATGAAAGTCCCTAAAACCTCCCCGACTATTTACATCACGCAATTAACTTCAAGCTCCCGATGGTAAAAAATATAATAACTAGTAGTTTCCATTGGAAAGTGAAGTGCTGCGAGTGGAGTTTACGTGGAAGATGTTTTTATGTCATTTAGGAATTATAGTGGAGGGATAGTCGGCAAGAGCTACTAGATTAGACTATTTTGCCAAAGGCTAATGGGCTTAAAAACTTTTCTGTTTCGAAACACGTACTGAGGTGGACACAATGAACGGTTCACTCATGCGAAAACCTTTCATCGAGTATTCATGGCCGTTGATCGCGACCGCATCACGTCATGATTAATTTATTACCACAAGATATTTTGTACCATGCTGTTTTCAATGGATGTTCACTGAAACTCCTCCGTTAAACTGACGAAAGTGCTTGTTAGATGTTTAAATGCTAGCTCCTTGAAAAGTGTTTTACGCCGTGTTCGAACGACTTGCGTTAATACCGTTTGTGACATTCTGAAAGCTCATCCGCAGTCACGCTGTTACTTCACGCTGATTGGATGATTGTAAAGAATTTATCCAATCAGTTTGGAGCAAACAGCGTGACTGCTGCTCCTTGCTGCTCCTTGGCAGACCAGCCGAGGATGCTGGTCGCTTCGAAAGCTGCATTTCTCGCAAATTATTTGTTGGTTAGCACTTGAATTTTTAATGCATCTTCGATTGAATGCCACAAGAAGAAGCATCAACCTTTCTGTTTACTTGGTGTTCGATTTGGAAGCCAGGCAATTCAAATTTTTGGGTGTAAATCTGCTTGGTGCTGGTCGAGCGTATTAACAGTCAATGTAAAACCCACCAGTTCACTCAATTTCTCCATTTTAGGCCGCAAAAGTTTTGTAATGAGTAAACAGTTTAAGTGGAAAGCATAAATTCAAATTCTTCGGAAAGCTTGAGAATTAGTTTAGACAAAACGCACGTAGAATGACGCAGCATACAATTCACATTTACATTCGCAAATGTCCGAAATTTTCGCCACTAAACTTAGGAAGTTTCACATGCGTTCACTTTTGATCTTTCCGCAAGTATAAGTAAATTGGTACCGAATCATGCGGCAAATTAACCTTAATTTTATACTTCATACAGTTTCTTTCGAAAAGATACTTGCTTTGTCATGTAAAAAAGTCATTCTTTTGTACAGAGGCAGGATCTAGGAAGGCAAAAAGATTTTCACAAGGTCTGGAATTGATTGGCAACTATTTACAACTGTGATAATTTTATAGATCGTTTTCATGTTTCATGTCTACACTATTTTCCGGCCATCATATAATTGGTGTACCACGGATCGGTAAATTTCTGCGAAACATTTTGACGAATATCTGAAGTTTGGGAAGACACACAAGCCTAAAACTTGGAGAAGTGTCTTATTTATCTTCCATAATATCGATGGTCTTCGATTTGCGTGACATACAAAACAATCTATTGTTAACGCAACACGTTTATGAAGTTTACAATGTGTTGTTCAACGCGTTGATGAACGTTGCCAACGCATTGCGAAACGTTGCCAACGCATTCGAAAATAATTCCAGCGCGTTGGAAAGCATTTCCAATGGGTTGAAATACGTTGTAATGCGTTGTCAATGCATTTTTCAACGCATTTTCGACTTATCTCTTATGCCGGGTTTTCGCAAATAGGGTCACATTTAGCACAACTGGGGGCACTTTCAATAAATAACTAAATATATGTTTTTGGATATTGTATGCTAGTGTTGACAACATAAATATATTGACAAATATCTGGCTAACCAGTTGGCTATTCAAACAACACGGTCGAGGAGTTGAACTTAGAACTACCAAGAACAAATCCAGATAGTAGCAGGGTGGAGGATTTGAACCAAGGACCTCCACATTTCAAATTCAGTGCCCTAAAGCACTCGACCATACTGCCTCCCTCCCTATCTGACCATTTTGTTTTACATGGGTATGAGACTAAAATTTGCAAAACTAGGAAAACTGCCTACAGGTACAAGCTCTTGGCTACTTTTTCGTGTTTAAAATTTGTATCCCACCAGGTTTGATGTACTGTGAAAATTTTGGAAGACCTCACCGAAAGAAATTCAAGAAAATCACAAACAAAGCCACATGAACAGTAAAAAAACACATCTATATTTTAAAAGAGATGTTTGCAAAACCCTGTTTCGTCATTTCGTATTTCATTTAGTAAGTTTGAGACAAATGGGTGCAAAATAAATGAATGCAAGAACAACATTCAAAACACAAAACTAGCACACGCAATTGATACATGAATACCCTATGGAGCTACCTTTAACAATGCAAAAAAAGTTCCCATCGAACTTGCATTAAAATACCACAACAGCTAGTTTGCCAGACCACTAACTGATTAGCTTACATGTATAAAATAATGTACTTACATAAATAATAGCTGCTACTTCTTCTCTAATATTTGAACCATCAGACATTACACCTCCTTTCTTGGGATTAACACCGTTGTTAAACACTGTAAATTTTGTTCCTACTAAATTGGATCTGAGGAAAAAAAACAGTTAATCAATTCAGTACAGTTAAAAGTACACTACAAGTACTTAAAGGTATTCTGAGCAGTGACTTGAGATATCTCTCACTTAAAGTGGTACTATGACAAAAATTGCATCTTTCCTAAGAACACCATTTTAAACATAGACAAATAGCCAGTTTGAGAAGAAAAATGCTGTTTACTTTTTTCCAATATCAGCACTCCAAGCTCACTTTTTCAAAAAGTCACCTACCTTCAATTGTAAAATGGTTGGCATAAAAAAAATTCAGTCGCCACAAGGGTACATGTCACATCTTCAAAAAAATTACAATATATATAGTTGTAAAACCCCACAAAGGTGGCCAGGAAAAGGCAACTCTTAGATGCCCATGGACCAAGCCATGTGACCTAAAGCGCTCTGCACAACAGAACCAGAGAGTGAGAGAAGTGCTTCCCACTTTTTGAAAAAAAGCCACTCTTTATGTCTGGTAATGCAACATGTATCAAGAGTAATACACTCTACTGATATCAATAACACAAGGCTGTTGCTTAACAATAATTCAAGGAGCCCAACAGGTAATGTTTTGGGAGCTGCTGCAAAAATTTAGGTGCCCAAAGGACTTTCTTGGGTGCCCCAGGCTGCTGGGCTCCTGTTAGGCAGCAGCCTTGTAACATGTACCTTAATTTTCCAATAAAACTCTCGCCACCTCTTGACAAGTCAGTTGCATCTGTACTTATTAGATAGTTTGAGGTTTTGCTCTTCTTTCTCTTACGTCCAGCCAGGAGAAATATCTAGTAATTACAGAAAAATACTTGTGATGCGCTGATACAGTGTTTACTTTGATCATACAGTATTGTGCAAAAGTAATGCAAACGTATTTCGCCGAAATTCGCGGCTTTTCTGGCTTTTCGACGAAAAAATATCGAATTTTCGATGGAAGCGAATTTTCAACGAAAAGTCACGATAATTCGTGATGCCTATTGTTTCCAATTACGTGAATTTTCGAACGACAATTCGCTCAGAACGAAAATATACTTCGAATTTTCGAGTGACAATTCGCAGTGTTCGATCAATGACTTAGAACATTTGAGCGAAATTTCACTCTTTGTTTGCTCTGCTCAAACAGTCCCACGCATTTTCTGGACGATAATTTGCCCAGTTCGAATTTGCCGCGACGATTCTATTCTGATGTCACTTCACAGTGTAAGCTTTACGACAAACTCGTGTCCGTTTATACAACAGGTTTATACGAGACTCACCTGTATTACTTCAAAGGTTCCTTATACTGTTTACTTCACGTTGAAAGCATCGCAGCTCTTACACCGTTGTTCTTTCGTGGTTTCTTGGCTCACGTTTGTTGAACACAAGGGCCACTCGCAGACACGGCCATGTTTGCGTAACCCAGACTCCGCGCGAACTGGTAACGCCACAGCTCAACTTACTGTGGGCTCGCAAACAATTTGCCAACATGGCGTACATGTCACATGGCGAGCCCCAAACGTTTAAATCATGAGACAGAATGAAGGAATTTTTCTGAATTCAAGAGTTTTCAAACTGAAATGGAATTTATGTGGATTCATGAGCTTTTAAACAAAGCAACAATTATGTTTGCAAAGTAAGGCGTTCAAAGAATATTTTCTGCATACGAACTCTGGAAACGCATCTTGTTGGTATCTGTTTTGAACGTGAATATTTAGTCAAAGTCAAAACAAAGTAAATTTGTTCACTTAGATACAAAACTACAGTGGGCCGGCTTCAGTATTCTTTTGTCGCGAACGCCTCACTTTCCCTCTACATGACATAGTTACCGACGCAACATCTATACCGCAGGCCAAACAACTGTGGGCTCGTAACTTTTCCAACTTTGTCAACATGTTTACATGCCACATGGCTGGGGTTAAACGTGATGTTTGCATGGCACATGGCTGGGCTTAAAATGAGGTTGATGCTTACGGTCGATATGGAAGCAGAAAATGCTTGAAATAAGCTTATTGCTTTTAAAAACGGCAAAGGATTCAGTTTACAAGGTAAGACGTCCGAAGCCAGTTTTGTACGATTCTCTGGAGCCGATCGAGACATGCACTGCTTGGCTTAAAAACACGCGAAAGATATTTGACATGTAATGTTTCATAACATAACATTTGCCTACAAAAGTTCAATCTCATTTCTATGTTGTTTGTTTTGGGAAAGTGCGCTTCTGTAAACATAGTCACGTCAACACACTTGACCTACATTTGCGAAATGGCACCCAGTTTTGCTGATCGATAAGCGGGCTTGAAAATCAAAGTTGCTTAAACAAGGTTTTACGAGGCTGTGTTTTAAGGAATTACTTGTAAGACAGTTACTTATTTTCATTGTGCAAGGCATTTGCTTTTTTTTCATTGGAAATAGCCGATTAAATTGTCGGATCATTGAATCTATTTTCGATATGAGTTTAGTTTATTTACATACATGTACGCTTGTTCAGTCGTTCATGTCACGCAAATCTGCTGCTTCGAATTTCGCTATCTCGAATCTTCGTTGGGTTACCTCGAAAATTCGCTACTTCGAACTTCGCTATCTCGAATTTTCGAGAAAGATCGTGAATTTTTCGCTTCGAACCCTACGAAAAACGTTTCGAAAATTCGACGACTTTTCATGGAAAATTCGCGAGAACAAAGGACGTCTTTCGACGAATTTCGTTTGCATAACTTTTGCACAATACTGTAGGCACATGATTGTACAACAAGATTATTACTAGGAAGTTATGATTTATGAACGATTTACAAAATTAATCCTCCCTTTGAATTAGTGTCACTGGACCCAAACCAGTGTCATCCCAGTATTAATAACGAACCAAAAGAAACAACTAAGATTTGAGGTGATGCCTTCTAAGAGGTAAAAGGCAACACAGGGCTCACAGTTACATGTACAGGAGAGGATTAATAGAACTCTAATGCCAGCAAATCTTTGCCAGCTTTTAGAACCATGATATGCAAAAAGGATATGTCAGCTGTGTTAGAAAGATGTGGGAGGGATTGTAAATTATGTTCAACTAACATGTAGTTCTCACTGTATAGGAAATATATAATTTTAAATAATTTTGTATTAACTGTTACCTAATTTTAACAAAAATACCTTAAGTTATGAATATTGAAGTTGTCAAGTTTTACATGTACATGTAATTATTGAAATAATAATCATTGTTAATAATATTGCATTTTATCTGAGTGTATCCCTAATTAGTGCCATTGGCGCTAGAATGACCAGATCCTTTAATAAGGGGCATCGACGCAGAGTTGTGCATTTAGTACCTGGCAGACACTGTATCTAATCACGATTCTTTTTATTTCTCTAGAAATGTTTTCCTGTAATCAGCATCAAGCAGAAGTTTGATTCAAGGAGGCAGCAATGCTTTAAGAAGTCACATACACCAGTCAGACTTGCATCAAAAAAAGAGAAAGTTTTAAAGGCATTTGTAAGGTTGAACTCATCCACAGTATTACTTTGCAGCTCATTGCCGGATTTCATACGTCGGGGGCCTGGGTACAATCGGTGTATTATGGGATTAACAACACAAGACCCATATATTCAGAAAGAGCACATCGAGCTTTACAAAATCTTTAAGTTTCGTTTTAATTGGGCCAATATTGAACAAGATACAGCCATTCAAAAACGTAAAAAATTAGTAACAAATGTATGGATTGCCGGACACTTGTCCGGAAAATGTATGGATTTCCGGACAAGTCTCCGGCAATCCATACATTTGTTACTAAATTTTTACCTTTTTGAATGGCTGTAGCTTGTTCAATATTGGCGCAATTTACACGAAACTTAAGGATTTTGTAAAGCTCGGTGTGCTCTTCCTGAATATATGGGTCTTGTGTTGTTAATCCCATAATACACCGATTGTACCCAGACCCTCACGGTATGAAATCCGGCAATGTCGTTCCATTTGTTTCACAAATGCTACCTATTTCATCAATAAACTACCTTCTTCCCATCATCTTTCTCCATGTGTAGGAAATATGTAGGATACATTCCTCTATCCATTCCTTTTTTGTCTCTGGTTATTCTACATTTAACTGCAGTTCCTTGTGGAGCGGGTCTATCAAGCAAGAAAACTCATTGTTGGATATAAAGCGACCATGACACTGCACTGCATTGCAAAAAATTGAATCAAACAGGCTTAAATCAATAACACAGACTGACATAGTTCACTATATCTTATCTATTTCCTTTAACTACTTACCTGAATACAAATTTTTCCAGATCATCAATTTCAATAGCTGTGCCAGGAGTTGCAGTACCTGTATTTGGTGGTGATTCTCTGTTGCTAGGTGGTGGCTGCAGAGAGTAGAAAGAACAATTGCTCAACTGTTAGCAGTGATTTTATTTTACACATCATGTGTAAGTCACACATCACAGAGGTTAAAATGACTATGAAGTAAAACATAGGCACTCAAGGCATGTAAGAGTTATTTTTTTGTGAATTTAAAATCCTCAAGGTGGTGAATAGAGCTTGTCAGTCAATGGTGTTACCAGTCTGGTCCGTTAAAAGTGATTGGTCAGTTGGGCTTTAATGGTATTGACTGCCAGACTCATGTAAAGCTTGTCATCAGTTATTGGTCGGTTTCAATCCATCTATTGTTAGTCAGATACATGTAGGTGTGTTAGAAGTCGATTTGTTGGTTTCGTTTTCGTTGTGGATAAGTTGCTTGTAAGACGCCAGTACTTGCTGACATCTGTCAAGAGGCATTCATTGTAAGCTAGTGCACCAACTTTCCAGAGTCAGTGGTTGAAAATAGTTTGTACTGTAGGTTCTCATTTCACTGTGCTTTGATTTGAAATGGTTTTTGACAGCAAAGGTTACAACAGCATAAAACCATGAACCTTGCCACGAAATACATTAAGAAAAGATAAGTCCAAACATTTTTCTGAACGTGTCACTACATTGGCTTCTTGTTTGCTAATTCTGACCACGTGAACAAGAGTCACTGATTCGTCAGTTTTAACTGCAACCACTTGTGCATGAAAAACAAAAGTGTCAAGTTACCATTTGAAACTACATGGTGTAACAAACAAAAATATCATGTTACATTTGTCTGCAACAAAAAGAAGAAATTTGATTGGCTGTTTAAAGTAAATCCAATCTGATTGGTGTGACATACATACATCTCTCACTCGTACACTCTCTACTTGTATTGACCCGCTCATAGCATACCCCTGATGCTGAGGTATATTTTTTTTTACCAAAAAAGTAACTCAAAAATAATTGCTGCTTATTTGAAAGGCTTTGCAGAGTAAAGAACAGTGTTTTCCTATTTGGAATATCTTTTTTGTTTTAGAGATCTTTAGTAAGTTTTTGTTTTATGCAAATGAGAAAAGTGACGACATCATCAATCTGGCATGGATAACTGATGTAACTCCAAAAGTCGTCCTTTGGACAAGCAAGGTTTTGCTCGATGACAAAATATTTCCAAAATTCCTATTCTATTTTATGATGTACATTTTACCTGTGTTTGGGTACCTACTTTGTAGTAACTACAATGGAAATAAAATGCAATACGAAGTTCGGTTAGTTACACACAACTTTATCACTATTCTTTCTTTAATTCTGCACTCTTGTCTGGAAGACCCAATTGGAACTGGGCCAGTAGGCCATCAGGCTTACTTGCCCAGCAGACAACTCGGAAAAAAAGAATATGGATCCCTGCAAATGGGAATATTTGGTTTTTCACAGAAAGAGACTGGAGCCAAGAGTGTTGCCATGGCAATGATATAGTAGGTGTCATTCTGTTTTTTTTTTGTGTGATGTACATTTCTGGTGCCAAGTTTGAAGATCACTACCCCAATACTTCTGAAGATATTCTTATTTTATCATTTAAGTGAAACTATTTATGATATCATCACTATCCTCATTTGCATGATACAAAAAATGTAAATATCTCTAAAACAGAAAAAGATACTCCAAAAAGGAAAACGCCATTCTTCTTTACTCTGAAAAGCCTTTCATACAAGTAGCAATTTTTTTATTACTTCATAGGCACTTTAAAATGGTCTTCAAAAACCCTTGAGTTTTGATCTCTTCATGACATTTGGGATATTTGCCACAATTTCAATTTGGGAGTCTTACTTTACAGACATACATGTAGGCTCAAATCAAGGTCCAACAAATTTCAATGAATGAAAAACTTTCTAAAATAATACCACTGGCACCTTTTTAGACTTTGTAGCAGAATCATATGAGGGTGGAGGCCCAGACTGTAGGTTGGGAGATGGTGTTCTTGCTCTTGCTGGTGCTATGACTTGTGATGATAACTCTGGTTCATCAAAATCATCCTTAATGCCTGCGTAATCTGCACTGGATGAAATACCCATTGCTGCTAACTTACGCTCTGTATCTGTTGTTTGCTGAAAGGCAAAATTAAAAAGAAAAAAATGGGTAAATGAAAAGGGTGACATAACATTTTTGGCATTTTTGAGACTTGCATGGCCTATCAGAGGTCAATTGTTCAAAGTACACTGTCTATTACATAATTCCATGGAAAACCATTACATAACCAATAATAATTATTGAAAGACACATTCCATCTCTGTGCTGGCCAAAAGCTAAAGGTCAAGCTCTGAAGGGCTTGAGCAGTTATTTTCTCAGAAATACCGATACATTGTCACCCTCACTGGGAAGAACAAGAGAGTCATACAAAAAGTAGGGTGTTCAAAGCCATTTTAACCTTTTTTGTAGTTCTGAATACTAGCAATGTTTTGTAAAATCATCATGGAAATTAAATACCCCCACTGCTGTGAACATGTCTGGGCAAAGCAAGGGAAAATTAATTAAGAACATAACTTAAATTATCTTGGGATTCTGATGGCTCACAAATTTTTTGACTTGGGAAAATAATCACATGGTATACCACACAGTAGTTCAAAATGCTCCAAGGCTTTACATGTACATGTAAGTGTCCCTAGTCACTGTGCCAAAACTGTGTAAATATAGGTATTCTTTTCTTGCATTTTGGGGGCATTTTCATTGAAACCTAATGGAAACTTGAAAATTATGAACAATATACTGATAACTACAATTCAAGATGTTACATGTTGTATGTAAACCTGCTTCTTCCTTAGTTTTAGAAAGTTTAAGTGGACATTTTGCATGAAAAGCAACTACATGTAATTTGCACAATCAGCAGGTTCATTCAGTAAAGCCGTCATGTGGATGACACAGTCAGCTGAGTTCTAATTAAGGAAGTCCTATTAAGGAAAATTCTCACAAGCAACATAACTCCAAAACTGTGACATGAGGAGCTAAAATGATGGCGAATGATAAGACTGCATCTGTCAAATTACACAAGCGACAAACAGAAAAACAAAATAGAAAACCACATTGGTAGTGTTTAAATTAGACAGTGATTTGTACAATGTAAGCAAAGTGAAACATAGGATAACTTGGTTTTATCAACTGGGTTGATAATATGAACTGGCAACTGTAAAGAGATATAAAAGCTGATGTTGCAGGGATTTGCTAATGCTCAAAGTCTCACTTTCAAATCTCTTTACAATGCCCAATTTATAAATTATCAACCTACTTGATAAAACCAAATTACTGTATCTTGTAATACTCCCCATTGACACTGCACCAGTTTCTTTAGATACTTCCCCCCTTTATTCAAAGTGAAACATACATGTACATGTAGCCTTTGTAGATTTAAACTTACATGTATTTGATTTAAGATGATTTCCGCAGAACATACGAGCAACAATGGCAAAAATAAAGTTACCGAAAAATCCTCATAGTATGGTAATATTTTGAAGAAATGTAAGAAGATTTTATTGAGACCTTAGCTCTCAAGCTGACCCTGCGAGAGAAAACTGAACTTAAAGGTATCCATATTTCGATTAAAATGGACATTTCGTGTTAGTTGAAAACACAGTAACGCACACATTAAGCATTCTTATAGGATTGACATTAAATTTCTCAAGAATGCTTGGAGATTTAATCTCGGGGTCACTGGGAGAAATGAATTACATTGAGGTGTTTTAAATAGTATTCAAGAAGTTACCGTGCTTTGAAAAGATGTTTTATTAGTAAATAATTTTTGCACGTATTGCTCAAATCTTGAGTGGAATCTGTCTTAATTTGGTTGATTGCAATCCAAGGATAGAATATTTTTTTAGCAACCGAATAGCTAGCTAAAATGAATTCATGTTTACACATTACCAACTTTAATTTAAACATTTGTGATATTACCAGTGGCTTTCCATACAGAATTACAGTGACTTGCAAACCTTGCAACTTAATTGCAATACATGTATGAAAAGGTTTGAAACTCTGCCTTGTCGAACTGTTGGTCTTTTTGACCTGTGTTCCTTAGGAAACACTGTACAAACATTACAATCTCTGCGCACTGCGATTGGTCTGTTGCAAGACAATCAACCTCTTTTTCACTATGTCATTGCATGTGGAATCTCAGGATCTTACCTGGCAATCAGGAATCTTACCTTACAAACATGTCTCTCGATCACTCAAGAATTTTTCCACCTGTACGGTACTTTCGCACAACTCTATGATGCTGCCACCTTGCCAGCCTCGCATCTCCGCTATGCTGGCTCATTGGCAATAACAGCCAAGTTAACAGTTTAGCTAGACACATTTCACTGGCCGTTCTCGACAAATTGCCCAATTGTTGTGTCTAATGCTGTAACGCAAAATGTCATGACCATATTCTCTGCCACTAGGATTTTCCAAAATAATATAATTTTGCCCATATTATTTGTCTTGGCCAGCAGAGGACATTTTAGGACAGCTATTGGAAATGCTTGTATCACACAGAAAATTCAGTATTTCACTCTGAAGACAGTGAAATCGTAATAAAATTAAAAACAAGCTCTTCAAACTGAAGTTTAAACTTTGCCCCTGGGTTGATCCCACGATCAGCCACGCCAGCAGTCAACATCACAGAAACTTACATGTAATCCATTACATGACCTCACTCAACCTTAGTATGTGCAGTGAAATTTGCTAGGACTGTAATACAAACTGCCAGTGTTTTAAGTCCAACTCAAGATAATGAAGGATTTTACCACAATCACTGCCGTGTTATATCACTCACTTTTGTCCGTGGCTGCGGTTGTTCTTCTTCTGATCCAACATTAACCAATAGCCCACCCACAGAAGGCTCTGGTGGGGTGGAATAACTTGTTACAGGGCCATCTATACCTAAAACAAGACCATGCAGTTAAGTGTGTGCTTGTGAACACTATAACATTCGCTTCCTCAAACATGTTTTGTAGTGAATTTAATTTAGATATGTTTAGGAAAAAGTGGGCAATATAAAGACTAGAGGTATTTGAATAACTTAGAACATGTCAGGTTCAAATAAGTGTGACTTTGCTATGTAACTGTTCATGAGTGTGTGTATCTGAGTGGGTGTAAATAGCTGTGTTATACTGTAGGTCCAGTTTATTATGTTTAGTAAATTAGTTAAGTATTGTAATGAAACTTGTGTAAATAGATGTAGTTAATAGTTGTGTGCAATGCAATAAAAAATGTTTTGTAATGAATTCACTCACCCATATCTTTATGTACATGTGTGTAAACTTATTTACAAGAAATTTAAACTTATTTATAACAAATTAAAATGGGCTCAAGACTAACGGTAGCCAACTACAGGTGTAGCCACAGACTAGAAAAAATTCCATTTTGGCTAGTGTTTTTTGGGCTTCACAAGCTATCTTGTCTAGTCAAAATCTGTGAGCACTGGAGGCCCAGAGGAAACCAATTAAAAGTTATTTCCAATTTTTCACAAAATGAAACTGAGTCAAAGCGTGCAGAATTTAAAACATCGCCTGTAATAATTATCACTGATACAAGAACTTTTAATAATTTATTACTACATGTAAAATGCAAAAGACTGATGACTTAAAAAGCGATGAATGACACACTTTTTGCCGCTTATGATTAGTCACACCTGAAATCATATGGAACTCTAGGGATTGTTTTTCACGAGCGCAGTATCTGGAGATCACATAAGCTTTGAAAAAATTAAAAAATTCGCAGTTGTTCAAAAATTTGAATGATGCTTATTTAATATTGATGCCTAAATTGGCAACTTGTAAATAAAGTTAGAACAAAATAAATAAAGATGGAACAAATTATTTGTTCATGAGAAATCGCAAATTGGCATTTTGAAAGGAAAAAATGTTTTTTGACAGCGAGTTGCGAGGTTCTGAGAGAATTTCCCATGATAGCGAAAACTTCGGTTTTCATTGTGGTGTGATGCCTATAATTATTATAACATCAATGCATACGTTTGCAATGCATAGAGTTAAGGTAGAACAACAAATTTTTGTTTGTGAAAATTGTGAATCAGTAGTTTGAAAAAAAACAATGGTTTTCTGCAGCACCAGTTCCAAAGTTTTGATTTGGTTCTGTAAGAATCAAGGGTGCAAAAACAGGCCTTCTACTTGTCAGTTGTTCATTCAAAGCATACTACAAGCTACACAGGTTAGCATTTAATTGACTTAATGCGATGATGGATATTAGAGTATCTGGCCAGTGAAAAAATTGTTTTGGCTAGTGAATCAAACCTGTCACTAGCCACTGGGCTAGCAAGCTGAAAAGTTAATATTGAGCCCTGGGTAATAATATATTGTTGTCCATTTTGGAGAAGTGTCTGTCTTGAAGAGTGTTTTGCCAACAGCTAAATAACTGAACAAGGTCAGAGATTGACTTTAAAGTGGTACTTCATGTATGATCGAATTTTTACCCCTTGATTTTTTAGTTGAATCACATTCCAGTAAACACCGTTTACTGTTTGCAAATATCTGTATTTATTTAGTTCCAGAGAAATTTAAGTTTGCAAAATCTGTAAAGTACGCAAATGAGATGACTGATGATGATTGTCATACACTCAACCCAATATTATATCTAGAACATAAATAGAGTTACATGTATCTTGGCCAATTTGGAACACAGGCCATTGAAACTTGGCCAGCTAACAGTTCTAGGTGAAACACACCTCCGGGCGGAAAAATTCTGTTCCCATGGCAACTCACTCTTTTCCAGTCCCCACCCTCTTGATTCTATCCCAAGGGGTCACCACCTTATCGCAGTGGGATGGTTTGCATGTCTCAATGACCCCTAGAGCTATGTCGGCTGGAGTCTTGTACTCCTGGTAGGGCCACACATGCTGAACAGGTCGAAGGGTAGAGACCAGACAAAGTGTGACCCCTTGGTCCTCCAGGTTGGGGGTTGGGCTGGGGGCTGATAACCCAAGTTCTCGTAAAAATCAGCTTATTACAGAAACGGAAGACATTCAAAGCTCTATTAACATCGGTGACGCGACGAGAGCTCTTAGTAGCAGGATAACGCTTTTGGGCCAAAGCCGAAAGGAAGACCAAAAGCCGACAGCTTCAATCGTGAATCCGAAGTATAAGACGAAAGACGAGTAGCTGGGTGGCACTCATGGGCGACTGTCAGAGCTTTAGCAGCAAACCGAAGTGGATGGAAAGAGAATGTCAAAGCCTTATGTGCCTTATGGCACGAAGAGATATAGAGATAGAGAGACCCTCTTGATTACAAAATATTACTGATTTTCAGCTCTCAAAATTAAAGTGCACCTAACTCCATTTTTTTTTTCTCCCTAAAAAGAATGTACTTGTTATTTGAAATACTTTTGCGAAAAATTTTTTTGATTTGGACAAATCCTTAATTTCCTGTGCCCCAACGAAATCTCGAAAATACATGTAGCTCCAAAACACCTAGCCTGCGAACAGGCTCCCAGCGAGTTCGGAAAAAAAAATTCGTTGAGCGAGTGGGAGTCATGACTCCGCGAGCGAAGCGAGTGGGACGCAGGGGAGCCTGTAGACATTGTTTTCAATGTACCGTTCCGCCCCTTTGTGATTAGCCTGTTACATATCTGTCAAGCTGACAAATTTGATGGGTTTCCCCGCGCTGATGAATCGGCTTTTTAATGATGGTAAATAAAGTAGACAGGTAAATAAAGTAGACAAGTAAAAAAAGTAGACAGGCCAAACACGACTCGTACGAGAAAGGGAGAAAACTAGAGCCGTTAGATCGTGCTAGGCGGCAAGTTTTAAGAGGTCTACAATCAGAACTAAGCCGAACAATGGCATATACAACACACAACACAGTCGACAGACTTGCGCGTAATGAGTTAAATTTAAATCCTGTGGTACTAACAATCAAAGGAGAAATCAACCTATACATCGAGCTCCAGGAACATAAGCTCGATCAGATAGCTGCAAGAAACATTAGAATTTCTTTAGACAAGCCTTTAGCGTTCTCGAAGTAAAGCTACGTCTCCGAAGGAAAACCAGAGGGCAAATATATGACACCCGCGATAAGAATCTACCTACTGTACTTGCAAACAGTTCTAATCATAGCCGGGCCCGGCGTCACAATATTTATAGAATGCGGGTAAGCAACACGTTCACAGTAAATGTCATACATTGTATTTTATCCCTTAAAAGAAAATACTTGGAGACTTAAAAACAAATCTTGCAATAGAAATGAGCCAAAACAATACACCAACACATGGTAAATTATTCAAAGAAGCAACACGCAGATAACAGCGGA
Source organism: Platygyra sinensis (assembly GCA_019787425.1). NCBI lineage: Eukaryota > Metazoa > Cnidaria > Anthozoa > Scleractinia > Merulinidae > Platygyra > Platygyra sinensis. Next base: position 17,248 of record JAHPZR010020459.1, on the reverse strand, counting down.
AATCATGCAGACCTATGACTTCTTAAATTTGCCGCCTAGCACGATCTAACGGCTCTATTTTTCTCCTTATAACACCATACGAAATGCCTTTCATAAAGAAGAGTGAAGCGACAAAAAGGTCGAAAGACCGAAAAATAAACGGCAAATCTACAAATGGCACGAACCGTTGGAGTCGTGTTTGGCCTGTCTATTTTATTTACCATCATAGACGTGGCAGCAATTGAAAAATTAGGCTCTTCTCGAAACCAGTCGGTAGAATTCCGAAAACATCGCGCTTCTACCCCACAGTTTCCAGACATAGCTTCTGCTCACGTTTCAAACCAGAGATATAACGAAAATGTTGCAAAGAATTGCTCAAAGCTGCTTCAAATTCGTCGTCAGTGAACTGCACGCGGAAGCCGTTGTTGACAGTCTCGGCAAGAATTATGCTAATTTACAAGCAGTCGTCAAGATCCGTCAATTATTTATCTCAGAGCTGTCAACAGTCATCGATTCAACCAATCAGATCTTGATACCAGGAGCTGGTATCATGGAACGGCGGCATCAATGGAATGTCTACAGGCTCCCCTGCGGACTCCCTCCTCACCAGACCGCTCCCGGCTCGTCCCGCTCGTCCTAGATTACACTCGGTTATCTCGCCCTAAACCCAACCGAACCGGGAGCCTGTTCGCAGGCTACAAAACACCGCCATTTTGTTGCCCGACCGAGTTTGAGGAGAATGGGTCCAGCAGCTGTTGTGACGTCTACCCAGGAAGATCAAATATCTCCCATCCTCTCATTTCCTTGAGGATGATGCAAAACATATTCGAAAAGTGCGCAGAAACCCCTTCCAGAAGTGCTATCGGCTGTTGCAGCAATATCCCAGATTTAAAGAAAGATATACTATACAATTTAATAGCGATGATTGGTCAATAGTACAATAAAAACGTAAACGATTGTTGATTTTGTCGAATTATCGAACAAGCGAACTAACTCTGTGAGAACCATTGAAGAACTCTTAGTGGAATTTGCTCCACAGACTTTCAAATGCTGTTTTCAAAGTTTTCTGCTGAAAGCCAACCAGCAATTTGTAGAGATACTTAAGACAACCTATATCTTCCAATCCCACAGTATTTATCACATATCCGGCAAAGTTGTGCGATAAATTACAACGCATTACAACCGATATATAAGCTTACTGAAAATTGAGTAATTTACGGAGCTTTTACTTATACTAGCACAAAGTAACTTCATGACAAGCAATGTTGCAACTGTTTACAGTCTTAGATAATTTACTAAATTGACAAGCACAAAGTGACTTCATGCAAACCAATAATGTAACTAATTTCATAACTGTTTGCAGCCTCAGGGAATTTACTAAATACATAACAGTATGAATAATGAAACCTAACTCACTGGCCTACCAGTGTATTACTTAGTTTGTTAGATAGTGAGCCACACTTGCTTTTCTGATTTAAATTATAATAAGTGAAACTAACATTAATATAGATCATAGAGTTTCATGTCATGTGCAAATGTTACCGGTATGTAACAGCATGAGAGAGAGTAGGTCCTGGTAACTACTTTGATAACGTCGGCGATGCGTTTCGTGCAATGCGATCAAACTTTGAAATTTATCGCTTTGCTTGAGATATTCTTCGGTAATCCGGACACAGGAATATTAGTTTTCACGAAGAAAAGAACTGTAATTCAGAGATGCAATTCCTCGTTAGACTCCCCTGGCAAGGCGGGAAAGCAGTGAAAAGAAGTTTCGGTTAGTCTGGCTTTTGATTTCGTATTTGTCTACTTGAAACCTCATTTCAGCGAAGGCGGGTACTGTGCTCAGAGTAGACGGGTGCCGCTACCTGGGTCCCGGCATCTAATAAAACCCGTTATTCCTGTTTCAATTCAGATAAAAGTCGAAGACTAATCCTTTAACACTACATGATAACTGAACAAAATTGTCAGGCTGACAGAGTTTTTCGAAGGTTTAGAAGACAGCAGCTCGAAAAAAATTCTGTGCAATAGAGTCAAAAATATGACCACGTAATATTACCGGTGCTTGTCTGCATGCAAACCGCTTAGGGAGCACATCCTGTTCACTTATCCGACGAATTTCACTTCAAGCATTTAGAAGCATTGAAATCGGTAATTGTATGAAATGCTACCTTCCGCTTTCCTTCCTGCAGCTTCAAAAATGAAGGTCCAAACAATTCTATGATTTTCAATCGCCGGATCGATGCCAGTGTTTTGGAGGTCATCACGTCTCCAAAACTGCAACACATACTTCGCTCTTACAAACATGAAGCATTCCAGAAAGTAAATTACAAACTGGATTTAATAGAACAACCATACCTTGACAAAACACATTCTCGCTAACGACAACTGTAGACAGGCTTTAAACACTTCTGGGAACCTTGTGTTAAGGTAATGAAATTTTACTTTCATGACAAAAGCAAATTTTCCTACCATGTAGTTGTGTTCCACCAAGGACCAACGGTGTCCTCTCTGAATGACGAGACATTGGGCGAGCTACGTCATTGGCTTGAACCATTCCTTTAACAAAATTACATACAGTATATCAATGTACATGTACTGTCATTTGCATTTAGTTTTCTTGGATTGAACCTTTTTTAACTACTGCAGCTAGATTTTTATTTTTCTTTGTTTCATACAGTATTAAGGTGACCAAACACAGTTTCTTATTACTGTGCCTGTTTGGTCAAATGTGTCCCAAAAAATTATCGAAGAAAAACGTAGAGTTTGCGAGCCTCTACAACCTGTGCTCCCTCCATATAGCACAGCCTCTCTCCATATTACACTTCCTTCTCAACTCTGCAAGTAAAGAAGCCTTAGAGCATTGTCAAGCCCAACAGAGAGTCTTACTCCTGTTCTACACTAGTCTACTCTATTCAATGATACTTTACTCTATGCTACTCTACTCTACTCTGCGTTCCTTTATGCTACTCTACGCTCCTCTACACCTCTATGTCTCCACACCTCTACGCCTCTACGCCTCTAGACCTCTACGCCTCTACACCTCTACACCTCTACACCTCAGAGGTGTAGGGGTGTAGAGGCATAGAGGTGTAGAGGGTTAGAGGGGTAGAGGTGTAGAGGCATAGAGGTGTAGAGTCGTAGAGGGGTAGAGGTGTAGAGGCGTAGAGTTGTAGAGGTGTAGAGGCATAGAGGTGTAGAGGGGTAGAGGGGTAGAGGGGTAGAGGCATAGAGGTGTAGAGTCGTAGAGGGGTAGAGGTGTAGAGGCATAGAGGTGTAAAGGTGAAGAGGCGTACAGGTGTAGAGGTGTAGAGGTGAAGAGGCGTAGAGCTCTAGAGGTGCTTTTTATTGATAATTTTTTGTGTATGTTTGGTCCCCAACAAATTATAGTGCTTGCATGTTAAAGTGCCACTAACCCCAAAAAATTATTTTCGCTTTTATAAATTTCCTTTTCCCCTGATCACCACTGTGAAAAAATTATCGTTGTAGCTATTTTTGTTAATTTTCTACAAATTTTCAAAGTTTATAATTTTGTACATTTCCATGTTCACGACTGAGGAATAGCGGAGAATGGGACGAGTTGGCTTCTGACGTCATTTCGGGAATAACAATGTTTTCTTTCCGAGAAGAATATATGCGAGCATGCGATAGTGTGTGTCAAAATCATTGCAGAATGCAAGGAAGATGTGTTGTTGGAGACTGTAGCAATACAGGATATGCAGAATAGAGTATTTCCCTTCATTTGATACTCTATCCCGATGAAACTTGACCAGAAACGAGAAAAAGACCAAAGAAGTGGGCTGATCGTGCGAAGCGAAAGTCGGGGAGCTGTCGAGGATTTCTTCGATCGCGGGTTCGCCGCTACTAGAAAAACCTATAGTTTTTCATGGCCTGTATATTCTTCTCTATCTCTAGTGGAAAGCTTGACATTTTCATGGTACTGCATATGACGAGAATTTGGGATAAGCTGAAAGCCACCTGACTATTCCAAGCGCAAGCAATCGATCCTCCAAGTTCATCACATGAAATCACACGGTAAACTAAACGCATAGGTTTTTTTACTCGAAATAGACACATTTTTAAACGAATAGTAAACTAAATCTGCGTCCTACATGTACAACGAAGCGATTAAGATTGTTGAGCCTCAACTGGTGAACTAGCTATGTATTTGTGGATTTTAATAAAAACACACGCACACCGGAAGCCGTAATCCTACTGTGTATCTCAATAGCCATACTTGATTACAGAATTCTTTCGTTCTTTGAGCTTCATCTTCGGGGAACAAAATATATCTTAATTTCAAACTTAGAATGGATCAAGCATTTTTATGACTAAGTGAGAAAAGTGAATCAAACGATTAACATTCGACTCTAGAGCTGCCGACGGAGTTCGTCCTGCTGAAAGAAGAATTCATGCGATTGTCAGTCAACCGAAACGCAACTAAAAGTCGAGAAAATGTGTTCATTTAATGATACCATACTGAACCTCTTTTCAATATCCTAACGAAGGACTTGCCATGAATTAGTGATACGAAATATGCAAATTTGTATAGCTTGTGTTCATGCATACTAAAATTACACGGTAATTGACTATGGATATATTATGGTCGCACGACAGTAATGAAGAGAAAATTTACCTCACCTTTGGATATTGTTTGCTGACATCTCTGATTATCTCTCATGTTAAAACTGTTTTCAATCACTGACCTGGCGAAGTACATGTAGGCAGAAGTGGACCACGACTGCATCGCATTTTCACTTGTATTTCGGGGGAAATTAGTGTGTGAATCTAAAAATGTTTTGACACTCCAAAATCTACAAGTTCCTTAAAGCCAACTTACCGACTCTTCGTGTCCATTGACATCTTTATAACTCTTTAAGAGCTGTAAGCTAACTCTACTGCCATTACTTGTACCGTTATAACCCAAATGGACCGGCAAATTGTCGATCCTGATCCTGGCAAAAATTACAACACGAGAATCTCCACTGGCGACCCACACTTCGAAATGGAAAAAAGAAATGTTCATCGCAGTCGTCCAAATCGTAGCTAGACTGCAAATTGTAATGCTAGATAATACATTTCTTTCACATAAAAATCTTGTTCAGTTTCGATAAAATATGAATCACAAATAACCCAAAAATGTTTTGACAGCCCTCTGAGCTCAGTCGAAAGTCTCTTGAGTGTTTCAGCTCGGTTCCCGAAGTGACGTCACTAGTAGCCCGACCCAGATCCCACTTTGCGCAGTCGTGAACATAGAAATTACGAGTTCAAATGCCTGTAGAAACGCAAGGATTTTATCAATCGAGATAATTTTTTGGCTGATGAAATCAGGGAAACTAGTAGATTTTATTAAAAGAAAAAAAATCTTTTGGGGCTAGTGGCACTTTAACACTATTCCAGTTACATGTAAATAATTGTTTCACAAAGAGAGGAATACTGTCCTGTAATAATAATATTATCCTTGTTGAATGATACAATGTACATGTAACACCATTATTCTGATTTCTTCTGTTACCTTTTGATCTTTTTTGAATAATTCAACTAGTATTTTCTTGCCAAACTTCATGAAATTCTTACAAGTGATTTTCAAGAGAAAGACATTAAAACACTCAGTCTCATTTTTTTTAACTACATACATGTATACCCACACACTGTATTCAATGGGAATTGGTTCTTTACCACCAACTTCACTGTGTAGGCCACTGTGAAGCCTGTTTACATTGGCAAGTGGTGTATTTGCTTGAGCAGTTTAGCTTCAGCATTTCTATAGCAAGATTTCTGCACATCAGGAAGACATTGTAAGGACAGCTCAAAAATACCTGCATGCTTGATTACCCAGCTTGAACAGAAAAAGCAACACATATGAAGGGTATGTGATAAAAGAATCACTTCTTTCAAAGGCAAGCTATATTTCATTCTCTATTTCAGAAACAAAGTTGGTTACCTCAATTTCGAAATTAAGTGCCCCTGTGTTTATTTCAAACTTTGCTACAATGGCTTGGTACATGTATCTATTCAAGCCTGGAGTTTATTAAAGTTTTTATTCATTATTATTTTTGAGAGCTCAATAATTTTATCTCATAATTCATACCTTATATTAATTATACCTCTAATAATGTACATGAAAAAATTACTCGATTCCAATTGGTTGAGAGCAGTGCAGTTCAAGTGTAACACCAGTGCAAATTACACATCGTAAATCTGGATTAGGATTTGCAGAAAGACAATGAGAAATTTTGTGGGTCAATGATTTCATGTAAAGCAATGACAAAAATTTTGTACAGAAACTCTGAAAAAATTTCTTGAATGCCAAAAAATGGCTTCAAGAAACATCTTCTGGCACTTTTTCCGTGCGAATTTGTTCATACTAATAAATAATCATACACTATACAGTTTTTCTCGTTCAATTTGAAATAAATATTTGCACTTGTGAGTTTTTCAAAAAGCTGAAATTGCACTTGCCGAAGCAGCTCGTGCAATTTCAGTTTTTTGAAAAACTCACTCATGCAAATTAAATCCAAATTGAATTCAAAACTGTATGATTACCTATACAAACACATGTATGTGAAATTCTTGAGAGTTTTATTAACAAATCTACACGGGAGACCTGGCCTTCACTCAGGATCTGGCATTCAATTGAGAAAAGGTGGTACATCCAGTTTTTGTTGCATTTCTGAAACAAACACCTCGTTATCTGGATTGGAAGAAACTAAGTAATTTTTGATCTGAAAACAAGTGTGCCTAATTTGGTTTCTAATAACTACTGTAAGCTATGAGGAAACCTTCTATGCAGCAGTAGTCTGTTTTGTGTGAATACAGTGTAATAATCACAGTAGTTTTCAACAGCAAAAATATTTTTTTATTCACAAGAACTTTCTATGTACAAATCGTGTTTGATGACTCTAGAGAAAAACTGACAATTTTAATTTAGCAAGACATTCTAAAGAGAAAGTGACAAGCAGTCATCGTATCTTCTATCGCCAGAAACTAGACTCCTCTGTTTATATCATTTTGCATTTTGTATTCATTTGTCAGTTAGAAACAGGTGTGTAAACAGAGACCTCCAAACCAGTTATCTCACAATTGAAACATTCAATCTGTGGGCACTGCACAACTGACGGACATGAAAGTCTTGAATGATGGCAGCTGGCCTTTTGAAAACTATGTTTTGATAATCTGACTTCCAATTTTCGCATACTGACAGTCAACCAACCTCATTAAAATAGTACCATTTGCAGCTAATTTCCACATGTTTACACAATTTAGTTTTGAAAATTTTCACCAATTTGTTTCAATGCTAAAAAGAGAACAAAATTCTGACCATTAAAAAACAACAGTAATATTGATTTTGGTGAGATTGTTTTATCATTCATGAAAGATAGAAAATTACTTCAGTTTGGCCTAATCTTCTCTCTTTCAAAATACAATTTGCTAATATTAAATGTTTGCGTCTATCTCTTAATTTGAAATCTAGTTAACAGATATATTGCAATGCATCTGATGTCATCATGAAAACTACCTGAGATGACACTTTATTCAAATATTGAGGCATAAAGTATTTTCAGTTCTAGTGTTTCCAAGAACAGCTAATCTTAAGTTAGAGCCAAATTTCAAAAAACCCTAAACAGTTAAACCTCCAAAGCTGTTGTTTTCATTTATTTTGCTAGAAAAAAAAAACAAAACATCAGTCTCAGTCTGTAGATCTACATGACTGTACATGTAATGCATACATGTATCTTCATTTTGACTCAGCAAGGAAAGAAAACACTAAATGAAATGTACAATGTCTGGGATAAATGTCTTTTAGAACTGTCAAAAGGTAATTTTTACATCAGTCTTTTTGTATCTCCCAATCAGATAAAGATCAAGATGTGATAACTAAAGTAAGCCAATGTGAATTTACTAATGATATTGATAGCACATGTAGAACATGCACCTAACTTTTACTACATTTACTGTAAAGGTTCCATTTGGTGTTCAATGGAAGGCACCACATGGCATCTCCATACCCCACCATTTAATACTCTCAAAATTATGATGTTTGAACAAACAAGATGTCATAATAAAGTATTCCTTCTGACTGCTCTGTAATCACTGATGTTGTTCATGGAAACCTACAGTTCAGGAAATATAGATAAGAGCATATGTAACTTACATGTATGCTACAAAGAAGCAATTTTTAAAGCCAAAACTATCAAATACATGTATGTTATAAGGCAGATGTGTTTTTCCAAATATTCTAATTTATTGCTTTTAGCCAATTGTCACAAGGTAGACATATTTATTATGCCCAATCATGTACCTTTTAATAATAAAAAAATGCTACATGAAAAAGCAAACTAAACAAGACCAGTACTAAAAAATTATCAGTTGGCAAGGATATACCCAGAACACAATATATAAGTATAACTTATGGCCATAAATGTACACACAAGCATCACATCTACATTGTGTAGGAAATTTAAACTTAATTTGCATGTAGGTGTTGACAGACAAGTTATAAAGTAATACACTCACATAGATTGATGTATATGAACTATGTTTCTTCAGCCACAAGATTGTGCCAGAATACTACACCGAAGAGAAGAGGAAAACTGTTGTAGGTTTCTGTTTAGTACTGTAGTTTAAAAGAACACCTGTACTTGTCTTCCCAACAAAGACAGGAATTTAAATTAGAAAAAATATCCAAAAGGAAAAAGAGCATCACAAAGACAAAGGAACCTAAAAGGTCTTTAATAGGTCCAATCGAAGGAGCAAGAACAGATGGGGAAGCACTAATCAGCTCTTGTATTGTTTTTGAAGTTAATACATCTCATTGGTCCAAATACATTAGTGTGTAAACCATTTTCTTCCACCAAAAGGATTTAATAAGATGCAATCAAAAACATTAAATTGCATTGAACCAATCTCTAATATTCACCTGAATGTAAATTTTAATTTAAAAAAATATATGTTATCATTGTCGTCGCTGTCTGGAAAATCTGTCACAGCAACAAATTTTGATTTGGTTATTTTCCACTGCTGATTACTTTCCATTTTCTATTAATAATCACATCTTATTTGCAGTAAAAATAATGGAGCCTACATGTAGATACCTCTTTTCTTCCCACATACATGACTGTCAGTAAGGGAAACCAGTATTTATTATTTTTACGCAAGTACATTATTTCATAGTTGCCAACATATAATTATCTTCAGAAGCATGCATCTGAGCATGAACACCATAATGCAAAAAAAAATGATCAAGCTGGGTATCAAATGTGACATAGAAGATAGATATGGAGGTATATCTATGACAAAATTCAATAAGCAGGAATTGATATCAAATTATCCAAATTGTACATGCATCAATCCAAAGCTGAATAGCAACAAGTCAATTCTATGTTCCAAATCGGGAATGCATCCAACCGAAGCTGAAGGACAAAAACCCGTTTCAGGTATCATGCAGCTAGTCAAAATGCAGAAAGGCATACTGAGTGGTAAAAGGCATAACGCAAAGAGGCATAACGCAAAGAGGCATAACGCGAAAAGGCATAACGCAAATAGGCATAACGCAAATAGGCATAACGCAAATAGGCATAACGCAAAGAGGCATAACGCAAAGAGGCATAACGCAAAGAGGCATAACGCAAAGAGGCATAACGCCAATAGGCATAACGCGAAAAGGCATAACGCAAAGAGGCATAACGCGAAAAGGCATAACGCAAATAGGCATAACGCAAATAGGCATAACGCAAACAGGCATAACGCAAATAGGCAACACGTGAAATAATCAGCGGCCGTAGGCAGGAACTGGGCATGCGCGAACTGAGTCGAACAACAAGAGCTTTAGTATCTTTTGGTCAGTGCTCTGAGAAGATGGTATGCAAAAGAGGGATACCTTCTTCCACTCAGAATGTCTTGACTCAATATCTGAGGAGAATTTTTACTGAACTATTACGCAAGGAAGAAAATGGTTTCGAAAGTGATTATGTTTCCTTTCGACTTCCTTTTAAGAGCTCCCTATTTGCGTTATGCCTTTTCGCGTTCTGCCAAACATCTGCCAACAAGTCAGCAAACATACATGCTCTACAAGTCAGGCCTTTTAATAAGGTGCAATAAAAAAAACAGAAATTATGCGAAATTTTTGGGGCACATTATGCAAATGAGCTACATGTATTATACAATAAATTATTGTGCAGTTTTTTCCTCAGCTTTTTCAAGCATTTTTACCACGTTTTACAGGAATAAAAACAGTTTGGGGCTGCTCCAAAGACAAATTGAACATCAAGGGACAAAAACTAAACATCTATGCATAAATTGTGATAAAAAAGACTCGAGGTGCTTGTCCATCATAGACTTCCGACCTCAGAGATTATGAATCACAGCATAGTATCTTCAGCCTATCGTCTACATGGAATGGGTATTTTATAGCTCTATGTTTCGCAGAAGATGTGATTTAGTCTTTTCTGTCGAAGAAACAGAACGCATTTCAGTACAAACTTATTCTTGAGGGATGTTTATTTTAAATTCCACCAAAGAAAATACATTTTGCCATCAGAATGAACGCTTGGATCACTGTGTTGTTAACATATACTGGCAATTCTGATTTGCCTAAGCAAATAAGAGGATTGTTTGCATTTCACCAAAAGACAATTCTTTTTTGTTCTCAGCTCTTTAGAAAATTTTTACAAGCTAGGAAAGTAATCTGGCTCTGTGTATGAAACTCACTTTGACAGAATGAAAGCAAACAAATTTTACAGAAAAGGAATCCTCAACCAACCAGATGCTACCAAACTGCATTCAATATCTGCACATTACAAAATGCCAATATTAATTCAGCAATTAAATGGCTTCCAAAGAATTTTACCTTTTTGTCATGGCATTTTACTAAAAACAGCCATTCAGAGCTATTTTCTCTTCAATACTACAAAACCATTTCTACTTGTACAAGTGAATATATGAAAGTTAATCTATTTAAACTGCGGAGAATGATATGAAGATATGATTGATCATCCCAGTTAAGCACACAACCTAAGCAGTTGTGAAATTAAACAAGAAAACTTTTTAAAAGTTACAGTGTAGAGTGTTTCGCAGCACATGAAGACATTCTCACACACATTTTCTTTCTTGATCACACGCCTGATTAAGTGGGAGTTAGCCACACAAAAGCATAGGAGAAAATTTAACAAGTTTACAACTCAAGCAGTTTGCAGAAGAACGCTCATTAGTTTGACTTAAACTCTTTAAAACACATGTCAAATAAAAGGTTTTAAAATTTCATGTACATGAGTCAATTTCTATCAGATTCATGTCTTCATTGTAGGGTACAGTATATACAGTCATGTATATCCCGACAAAACACATACATGTACAGTTGACCCTCCTCTAAGCAACCACCCCAACTATCAAGCTACATGTAAGGTGGTTGCTTATGGGAGGTGATTGCTTACGAGACCTTACACCATAATTATTGGGTCAAAATTTTGCCTCATTAGCATACATGTAAGGTGACTGTAGAGACTTATCCCTGTTTTAAATGCTCTGACAATGTGAAAAGTCGATTTTGAGAAAAAATCTGGCACTTCCCACTGAGAAATTTCCATCTCTTGTACTTTCCAGAAATACCATAAAGCCACAACACCTTAGTATCCAAGTTTTGTTCAATGATCATTTATGGGAGGTTAAAAACAAAAAAATTCACATTTTTAGCTCTAAAAGCGGTTGTGGTCGCTTTTGAGAGGTGGTTGCTCACAAGAGGTTTCAAATATAGTGATTTGACTTGAAAGAAATTCTTATTTTTGGAAAACTAGGTGTTGAGGGGAGGTGGTTGCTTATGAGAGGTGGTTTTATGTACAACTGGAGGTTCAACTGTTTCTCTTAAACTATGACAAAAAAAACTTAAGTATTAATATGCTGTACATACGCAAGAATTAAGTCCAACAACTCTTTTAAGAATACAGTGTAAGTATCTTCCTTCAAAAATTTTGAATTCTTAAAAAGAATCAAAATTGCACAAGCACAGAAAGCACTACAGAACTGTGGTGTGGCCACTATCACAGTCAAACAAATCAGTTTGACTAGCAATGGTAAATACAAAAATTTTACAATACGTACGAAGATGAAAACTGATGCTCTTCATGTAAAAACTCACCTGGTTGGGCTCGCTTCATTTCATGTTTCTTTCTCATAATTTCTCTCTGAAAGATAATTACATTGGTATGAAGAGCCAATATTTTGGTAAATAAGTGTTATAATGGAAAAATAGATTTTAATAAGTTACAACTTAACATGTAGTTACTAATTACATGTAACATCTCATATTTGTGGAGAGATGCACTGTGAAATAAAGTGTTTATCCTATGTCCACATGTTCACAACCAAGACAGCTCACCTTCAGGGTTTTTTCATTTTCTTTAGTTACATGTAGATAATGGCATTCTCAAAAAAAAAACAAAAAAAAAAGTTGCCTACTTTTTCTCGAGGGTTGGTAAATCATTTTAATGACTGTACTAGAAAATAATCGACATGTAGAAGCTTCAGTCATGTAACACAACCACAAAATGAGTAGAATGAAGATATGTTAATAAGGTTAGATCTGTTTATCTGGGCAAAATGGGTACGTGTTGCTCTATAGAAGGATCATTGTTAGTCACTGAGCACATTATCAGAATATTTTTATAATGCATGTGAAAAGAAAGAGCAAAAATCTTCAAACTTCTTATGTTTAGATTTTTTGTCGCTTATTTGCTGAAATAATATCATTGTATAAAAAGAAAAGAGGACTGGCCATTTGAGAGAGTAAACGACAGATGGAGAAGTTAATGCAACCACCACCACCACCTCCTCTTTACTTGTTTCCATTTCTTCATTAGCATGAGTGGTCAATGCATGATGTAGTGTAACACAACTGTGCATGTACAACATGTTACATGCATAGTTAGGATGCACAGGAACACCAGACACCACGTTCCTAAATTAAAGTACCGGGTACATAATTTGTGCATAATACATGCAGGTTACCCTCTACACACTATATATAACATTTTCAAAGCTACAAGTAAACATTTCTACCTGCTGTTGTAATTTCCTTTCCCGAATACTGTTTGGATTGACTGAATGAGCATCATCTTCATAAACGCTGTGAACAGGGTATCAACAACACTTGAATTTACTGCACATTAAGATAATAATGTATAAATCATTTAGATGAACTAAAATAAATTAATTACTATTTTCTTCCAATTCTCAAGGATTCCCCATGTGAAAGAAACCTATTATAATTAATATAAGCACCAGAGCCAGAAAGTGTCCGCCATTCTCCAAGTTTGGAATAAACTAGCACACACACAAAATATTGCCACAAAGTTTGTTGACAACAATGATTGTAAGTTAGGGGGTGTTTATATCTGAAAACTCATACCGGCGCGAGTTTCACACTGGGGTGACTTTTTGATTTTGCATAGCGTTTACATGATGACTGAGTCATTTCATATCTTGTTATTTAACGGTACATTTCATGTTGATAAAATACATGTACACGTTTGGTTCAAAACTGCAAACATTACGCATGCGCTACCCATTCCAGTCTACCGACAGACCGATTTCACACCGAAATGGGTGGTCGTTTTTGCGTTTACATGATACCGTTGTGAGATTTCGTACCAGAGTGAAATTCTTGCCCCGGTGCGAGAACCGGGGTGAACTTACGCCGGAGTGACTCGCGCCGGCATAACATTTTGTGGTGGTATCATGTAAACAAATATAGAGCCATGAGAGGGAACCGGAGTGAACTCGTAACACCCATGTAAACACCCCCTTACTGTTACTCGTATCACTTGGGATAGCCCTATGACACAACTGAAAACAGAATAGAAATATATTATAATGAAATCTGCCAAGAAATATTTGGTGTTCAATTTGAACACTGATCAAGTATTCACCATGAATTAACACTAGCCAAAAATAGAAACACAACACCATGTCTGCCTTGACCTAAGCAAGACATGCTTGTGACTAGTCTGGCAACATCACATAACAACAACACACAGTGTTACAAACAATGATGAGCACAACAATTGTACTGTTATGCTGTGGTGGTAAATGTCAATGTGTTTCTCAATAAACAAAAAAAAAAACCAAGAAGCACAGTACATGTAGGATGTTCAAATCATTTTTGTCCTTCAAGTGGAACAACAGAAAAAAACGTACACAGCACTCATCTATTGGAAGTTCTTGAAAAAATGTTGCTTTTATTTCAAACACGGAAGTTGCACATGCATCACATTCGGATGCAAAATATTCTAGCTTAAGTGCAAAACGTACAGCCCTTATATATGTAGATGATTCTTTGGGGCATTAAATCAAGATCATTTGCTGTATGCTGGATATTTCAAGATACAAATAATACACTGAAAACTCACGTCTCGATCGCTGTAGATCTTATTGCACATTGCTGAAATCTCAACTCTGAAGCAGATTTGTAGGCCTGCGGCACAATCTTTCTCAAGAAACCATCTAGTAATAATCACCTACTACATGTACATGTATATATGCTTTTCTTTCTCGACCATCAATGAGTCGCATTTTAGCTCAATACTTCAGGACTCCTCCACCATTGTTGTCGTTGCCTACAGTGATTTCTTATGCAGTAATAGGCTATAAACAGATAAACCTTAACTAAGTTACGCTTGGTCAAAATGACTCATGATCAGAGTTATGTTAGGTATACAGTAAGCTTGTTAAATTGTATATAGGAAAGTATACATGCAGGTTCAAACAAAATAATTCCTTAACAAAAGGCTGAAAACAACCGCTTTAACAGCTCTGGCGATCGGCGAGTGACAACAATTTAGAGGAAAATTATTTTTGGTTCAAACGAAAAAGACGGTTTTATCCCGCAGTTAATGGCTGAATTATCTGAGGAGCGAGAGTTTAAATACAGACGTTTCACTGAACAAGCAAAAAACACCTGACATTGGAACCACCATTCGGTGTTTCCTTGTATCGATGACGATGGGTTAGCAAGCTTCCGTCGAAGGTTTTCCATTCACAAGGACGATTTGCTACTCAGTGGCGCTAACAACATATCTAACCGTAAAAACGCTTTGCGTTTTTGGCGAATTTAATTGAACGAAAAATCAACACACCAACAAATAAATACTAAAACATCAATCTTCGAACCTCCAATATTATAATGTTCCGCAGATTGAATGAGTGGCATGAGTTAAGATACGAGTTCACTTAGGACTCCTTTTACCATATAGCGCTTGGAAAATTCATTTCAGACACTTGTGTATAAATCATTCGATAAAATATAAGCAGTGCTCACCTTCCAGGAGGTCCGCCCATGGTCCAAGCGCTGTGGATGACAGGTAATAGCAAAAACTTCTTAGTCATTGCCAACTGATGTAAAACGCCATACGTTGCCAAGGGCTGCTAAGCTAGCTCATTACACCAAAACCACAAGCAAAACCAACCTTGTTTTAAACTTACCTGTTATGACCAAAGCTAGAAGACATGATGAAGAGTATACACGTTTTTATTACGTGAAAAATTCGCTATGTTTTGAATATTCCGTTCAATGCAAGGCATAAAAACAGAGTGAACTCTTATAACTATGTTCAAACAGCGGATCTTCTCAGTTTGCCAGCCGCCCTTGTTATTGGTTAGTTCCGGTCATGTGATCTGATGAAAAAATTGACAGAGAGGAATCTGGACATGACTATCGCCGGAAATTTTGTTATCTCTGTAAAAAGGGCGAGAGTCGGCAAAAAAAGAGTTTGAACAACTATATAATAAAGCCAAGGATGTCCTTGTGACAATACAAATGAGAGTAATCCCATTTCCCAATCGATTTTTCTGACGCGCTCAATAATCTTTCTTTTCCTTTTCGCTTCCTGACATGACACCGCACGTGATTCTCGCTTCTACGACCGTGAGAATGGGTGATATAGGCCTCGCTCAAGAGGATTTTTAAAAATGATAATAACTCAGAGAGTAATATAGTACGTTCAGAAATGCTGATATGAAGAGAATGTTACGTGTGGCTGTTTTAATTTAGAAGCCGGCGCCATCAATCAATCAAGTGGTCGTTTTAATTTACTGTTCGTGAGCGGTCATTATCGTCTGGGAAGAGGAGGGGGCAGAGAATTTTCGGCTATTAAAAGACAGCAAAATTCACCAGATCGCCCCCTTTAAGTGTTATTTTATTGAAGTATACCCCTCATAGCTATTGATAAATTTCGCTATCCCCCCTCAATATCTTCGCACGCATATTCGCCTTTCGACGTTTCAGCGCCGTTTGTATTTAGTGCTTTTAACAGCCATATGAAAGATGTGTTTCTAACTAAATGCTGACTTAACAACAGACGGTAATGAGGCAGCCATGGTGCAGTCTTTTGATCTGTTTCTTCCCGATATGTGATCAGGGTTCTTACACAAGTTTTCACAGGTGTCCAATATGCCCGAAGAGGCAAGACAACCTAGGGGGATTTGGGAGTATGTTTGACTTTCCCTGGAAAATTTTGAAATTGTTTGTTGCCAAAGATGCCATTTTACTCATTTTGGGGGGAAAGTATTGCAGAAAATGAATTGTTAATGATCATAAAAGTAGCGCTGTTTCATCTTTTTGAACCATTTCCTTCTTGAACTCAGTCTGTTTACCGGATTTCTATGTATACAAATTTTAATGACCATAACAGGTGGCTACATTAGATTTTACAGGGGATAGAATTGCGCCGTTCTACTAATAACCTTGTGACTGATGTCATTTGACATACTAACAGCTAACCATCCTAAGTGCTTGGAAACTTTAAATTTACTTTACAGACATACTTACATAGTTACGTTCTAATTCGCTTCGCTCAAACGAACGTAAAGTATTTACCACTTAAATAACCGCAAAAAACCAGGCAAAGTCAGATATGGATGGATCGCGTGCGAACCCTAACACTTTAATGAAAATTAATCTTACAGCATTGGACAAGGAAAAACAGAAAACATTTAAGTATGAGGTATATGGGCTAAATACCTAAATATTTTGTCACACTAAAACGATTGCACTTATCGCGTGCGAACCCTAAGACTTGATGAAAAGCAATCTCACAGCATTGGTCAAGGACAAAACAGATAACATTTTAAATATGAGCTATATGACTAAATACCTAAATATTTCGTCACACTTAAACGATTAGACTCTGGCTCTAAAACGTACATGTCTTTCGCTTCATCTGTCTTCCAGCGCCCATGAAGTTTTAACAACCTCTCAGAAACAGCTTTGGAATCGTTATTA
>JAHPZR010020458.1:10000-15663 GCA_019787425.1 Platygyra sinensis | reverse complement strand
GATGGAATATTTGGTTTACAGTTAGAAGGGCGTATATAACTAGGGGAAGGTTAAGTGTATGGGGCTTAGAAGCAGCAGTTTTAAGTGTGAGTCTGAGACTCGTCAACTGTGTGAACAGTGCTAAAATTGTACTTCGGGAAACTGATGGTAAGCTTTGAGAGAATTTACCTTAGATATTCTCAACAATAGGATTGTGTAGTTTTGCTTATGAAAGTTTGGGAATACTCAGAAAAGGTTTCAGTGGAAATACTCAGCTACAACTGAAAAATGTTTTATTGTAATTAGCAAACTCTTTTTAGACTGGTCCTTTTCGTATTCTTGTAGTTTCACCATGGAGACAGGCAGAATTGGAGTTCCACATGGTGAAATGAGCAAAGAAGCACAGACTGCAATGTGGACACAGCACCAGCAGTATCATGACTCTGGCATCATGTCAGGTGTGACCACCACTGCGCACTCAATCAAAGGTGATGATGACGATGATTACATGAAGACAAGTCACATGCAATTTGAATGGGAAACAGGCTTCTCTGACCAGGAGATGCACGCTATGAATGAACAATTTGTCTCTACTAGGAGGTTGGTATCATCTTGTGAATAGATAGATCAAAACCAGTTAGAACTACCTTGTACAGCATAACGAACAGTACCACATGAAAGTACTGCTAAATAGCTTTCATTTGAATGGTTGTACACTGGGGTGTTATCCATTAGATGTAAAAGTTAGGAAGCCCTTATGTTAGGATGAGTCCTAGTTATTTCTTTCATGTGTTCTAATTTCAAACATATTGAATTCTGTCTGTTGATCTTTTCAAACAGTCAACGTATTCGTCAAGCCATGTTCCCTGAAACGCTGGAGGAAGGAGCTCATATCCCTTCCACACAGTTTGATTCCACGTCTTCCACAGCTGTACAGCGTCTTGCTGAGCCATCACTCATGCTCAAACAAGCTGTTGTCAACCTCATTAACTATCAGGTAAGGACTCACAACATATGTGTGATCATAGGTCTTTTGACAACCATAATTATGAACGGCAAGCTTGCTCTTGATTAGATTTACTGTAAAAAGAAGTGTTTAATAAAGGATAAATGTTATTCGACGTCCTTCTTTCTGTGAGAGAAGGTAACTGTGCAAGTAAGATCTTGAGTTCTGTTATTGATGATTTTCTCTTGGCTTGTAGGATGATGCTGATCTTGCAACTCGTGCTATTCCTGAGCTGACAAAGCTGTTAAATGATGATGATCAGGTTTGTAAACACTTCTGAAATGATTCTATTTTGGGTGAACTAGAAGTGGCTTGGTCATTCAATAATCTAACTACTGAATGTCTAAGGATTTGATTGTCAGCTAATCTGACAATCAGCAGTCATCATGTAACTTAACATACCATTGTGGACTCCTGATCTCTTGAACCCCTGATGAAAACGTGATAAAACCAAAATTCATTTCCCTTCTCTCGGTCCAACATTAACTTGTAATTTGACCCCAGATTTCTTGAACTTCCTGACTTCTCTAACCAGTTTTCATTTTGCTTGGAGATTTGAAAAAATGGGTTTTCGATGTCTACTAGAAACCTGGTGGACAGGGCTCTTTTGAGTCTTAAACCTTTGAGGTCAAATCCACATACTTTAAAATTAACTTCTTTGGGCTAAAAAGGTTTTTTTGAAGTGCTATAAGCTAAAACGAAGTACAATTTCTTTTAGGTGGTGGTTGGTCAAGCAGCAATGATGGTGCATCAACTGTCCAAGAAAGATGCCAGTCGTCATGCAATCATGAACTCGCCGCAGATGGTGGCAACTCTTGTAAAAGCACTGAATAACTCCAGTGATGCAGAGACCACTCGATGTGCTGCTGGTACCCTGCACAACTTGTCACACCACAGGTTAGTAAATTATTGAAGATATTTGCTTAAAAATTATTTTTCACCAAACTTGTAAAATTGCTGATTTGAAATAAATCATAGCTACCACTCAGAGATATGAAGATATTGTGATCTGAAGTCTTTCATATTTTAAATTCTTTTCCATCCTCTACCTTGTTGCATTATAGTTTTGCTTTTTCATAATGAGGGCCTGTTATTAGTTGAGTACAAAATCCAAAGTGTCATTTTAATGCTCTGCCACTCCAAATTACTGAAATACATTGTGTTTTTTTTCTTTTTTTCTTTTCAACAAAAGACAAGGACTGCTATCCATCTTCAAATCTGGAGGTATTCCAGCTCTGGTCAGGTTGCTTGGGTCTCCTGTAGAAGCAGTAGTTTTCTATGCTATCACAACCCTTCACAATCTTTTGCTTCACCAAGAAGGTGCCAAGATGGCTGTTAGACTTGCAGGAGGACTTCAGAAGATGGTGGCGCTTCTGGGACGCACCAATGTCAAGTTCCTGGCTATTGTAACTGGTATGCAATTGAACCGTTCAGTTTTAACTATGGATTGAGAGCAATTTTCTCCTTGCAGGTCCAATACATTTCCTAGCAGACATGTGACAAGAAAAAAGAAATTTATTAACTGTTGTGAGGGATACTTCCGTGATTAACTTTCAAGTTGAAAACTAACTTGTGCTTTTAGCCAGTATAACACACACTGTGATTGGCTTAGTCTAGAGGCATTATTTGGCAGTAATGCCCACAGGCTGATTACAGGCCTACAAAGACAAAGGAAAAAGTCATATGATAGCAACAATTCAGTCTATGGAAAAAATCTCTCACCTTGGCTTTGCTGTGTTGACCTTGCTATCCCGCAAGGACGGTTTTGGTTTGAGCTTTTCTCATAAAGACCTCACTCTTGTTAATAAGTAGTTAATTAATATTACGAGCATAAGCTGAAAAGGTTCAGAGCTAATTGAGTAGTTGTTAGATACTGATGGATGATTGCTTGTTTTTGGCAGATTGCCTTCATGTGCTGGCTTATGGAAACAAGGAAAGCAAGCTGATCATTCTCGCGTCAGGAGGCCCTGCCGAGCTGGTGCGCATCATGAGGAGCTATACTTATGAGAAACTTCTCTTCACAACCAGCCGTGTGCTCAAGGTTCTCTCTGTGGACACTGACAACAAACAGGCTATTGTCGAGGTGAGTTTCTACACTACAGTGTATTTGGCAGTTTACAGTGATGTTATTTGCCAAATTCATTATATTTTGTAATGTTGCTCATTGCATATTTGTTCTAGGCTGGAGGAATGCAGGCACTGGCAATGCATCTCGGACATCAGAGTAACAGACTGGTCCAGAACTGCTTGTGGACTTTGCGTAATCTGTCAGATGCCGCAACCAAAGAGGAAGGACTCGATAACTTGCTGCAGATGTTGGTGCAGCTGCTGTCATCCAATGACATTCAGGTGGTGACCTGCGCTGCAGGTGTCCTGTCAAACCTGACTTGCAACAACCCTGGCAACAAGCAACTTGTTTACAGGTTTGGTGGGATTGAGGCACTGGTAAGGACTTGCATGCAGGCTGGAGACAGAGAAGAGATCACTGAACCTGCGGTAAGAATTTTTTTAAATACAATTTTATTTACAGGACAATCACATGCACTACTTGCAGTACTAATATTTTACTTACATTTACACTTACATTGTACTTGCTACAGCGGTAAGAACTTCTTGTGTTTCACTTTCTTTTTAAAACCCTGTTCAAGTTAGTGATTGGTTTTTCCTAAAAAAGTGATTTAACTTTGGAGTCTTCGGTAAGGAGCAATGTTGCAAATTAATTCAGTTTCTGAGAGAAGGTAACATCATTGCATGATGTAATGTGTTGTGTTTCCACAGGTTTGCGCCCTGCGTCATTTGACAAGTCGCCATGAAGACGCAGAAAAGGCCCAAAATGCAGTAAGGGTTCACTTTGGCTTGCCGGTCTTGGTGAAACTTCTTTACCCGCCATCTCGCTGGCCTCTCATAAAAGCAGTTGTCGGCCTCATGCGCAATCTTGCATTGTGTCCTCTCAATCACACTCCAATCCGTGAGCACGGAGGTCTGCCACAGCTTGTTCAACTCATGATGCGTGCTCATCAGGACATGCAGAGGAGGCCTGGACAGAGTGTGGTGATTGATGGCGTAAGAATGGAAGACATTGTTGATGGATGTGTCGGTGCACTGCATATCTTGGCACGTGAAGCTCACAACAGGGCTGTTATAAGAAGTCTCCATTGTATTCCTCTCTTTGTGCAGGTGAGTTCTCTCACAAAGTGTAAGAGTTGACTTATATCTTCAGTCTAACTCGTTTTATAATAATTTTG
The DNA here is from genome assembly GCA_019787425.1 of Platygyra sinensis. Classification (NCBI taxonomy): domain Eukaryota; kingdom Metazoa; phylum Cnidaria; class Anthozoa; order Scleractinia; family Merulinidae; genus Platygyra; species Platygyra sinensis. The sequence continues at coordinate 11,433 of JAHPZR010020458.1, read as the reverse complement.
AATTATTTGCGCTTCTCTTTTGCACTAAGGGTATTCTGAACACCTTTTACATGGCTGAATAGTCATGTACTCTGGCATAACCATTATAACTTGCTTTGGTCACATTGTTGATGTTTGGTTCTGTTATTTTGAAAAATAAACTAATTAAAAGCCTTTCACTCCTTTGTGATTCAGAGTCGTATTCTTGTCTTAATTCCATCATTGATTTTGCTTCTTTTCTCTACAGCTTCTCTATTGCCCAATTGAGAACATCCAGCGTGTGGCTGCTGGGGTTCTTTGTGAACTCGCACAGGACAAGGAAGGTGCAGAGGCTATTGAAGCTGAAAATGCAACCACTCCCTTAACAGACTTGTTGCACTCGAGAAATGAAGGCATTGCAGCCTATGCTGCTGCTGTTTTGTTCCGAATGTCCGAGGACAAGTCACAAGATTACAAGAAGAGACTGTCAGTTGAACTGACGAGTTCTCTGTTCCGAGATGATGCACCTTGGCCAGAGGTGAGAGTCAATGCATAAAAATTAATGTGCTTTGTGTAATGTACACTGTATAAGTTATTTTGTGTTGATTTTGTGGACATAGAGTGAATGCTCAAGAGATCTTGGGCATGGTATACTGGAGTCTAGTTCCAACATCACTAAGGCCAATTTTGATGTATTAAATTGTGACTTAATTCCACTGCCTAAGGTAATAAAACAAATGAAATTAATCATTTACCCCTTTAGATCCTTGATTCCATTTTTTTTTTTTCTGCCAAGACAAGAGTCTTGGAGCCAGGTTAGGTTTTAAGTGATATTGAGATTGGCTTATTGGGGTTCATCAGATGATACTTTATCACCCTATAAGTAATCTTGCCTTGCCTTTAAAGCTGATTTCCAGTCCGTACTGTGCACTCTGGAGAGTTTGTTTATGTTTTTTGTTTTGCGTCATGCAAGACATCACAAAATGTAAACATTTTGCAACTACTTATGTGAAGTAAATTTAAAGGTTAAAAACAACCGCCATTATGGATACGAAGCGGTCAAAGCTTAATACTTTGTTCTTTCTCAAATCGATTCATGAAATAACTTCGCAGCTGTAAAATCAATGAAGCTGTTGGAAAAAGAATTTGAAAGGTCTCAGAGATAAGGTATGTGGTTCTTAACGAACAACATCGATTCGCATTCCATCAAGTGAGCCGCTTATAATGTTGATAAACATTAGGGTTCTGAGACTGCGCAGTACAGACTGGAAATCATCTTTAAACAGCTCTTTATTACTAGCCTTTAGGGCAAGTATTAGTTCATATGGGCAAACAAATCTGTGGATCTGTCCCTCAGTTGACAGTCTATATTCTCATCACCATCATTCAAACAGGGTATGAATATATGTAAGGAGAAATAAGATACTGATTGTGGTTTTATTTCTTGTAGCCAATGGATGGTGACTTCCCAGACC
>JAHPZR010020458.1:0-5000 GCA_019787425.1 Platygyra sinensis | reverse complement strand
TCTCAATATCACTTAAAACCTAACCTGGCTCCAAGACTCTTGTCTTGGCAGAAAAAAAAAAAATGGAATCAAGGATCTAAAGGGGTAAATGATTAATTTCATTTGTTTTATTACCTTAGGCAGTGGAATTAAGTCACAATTTAATACATCAAAATTGGCCTTAGTGATGTTGGAACTAGACTCCAGTATACCATGCCCAAGATCTCTTGAGCATTCACTCTATGTCCACAAAATCAACACAAAATAACTTATACAGTGTACATTACACAAAGCACATTAATTTTTATGCATTGACTCTCACCTCTGGCCAAGGTGCATCATCTCGGAACAGAGAACTCGTCAGTTCAACTGACAGTCTCTTCTTGTAATCTTGTGACTTGTCCTCGGACATTCGGAACAAAACAGCAGCAGCATAGGCTGCAATGCCTTCATTTCTCGAGTGCAACAAGTCTGTTAAGGGAGTGGTTGCATTTTCAGCTTCAATAGCCTCTGCACCTTCCTTGTCCTGTGCGAGTTCACAAAGAACCCCAGCAGCCACACGCTGGATGTTCTCAATTGGGCAATAGAGAAGCTGTAGAGAAAAGAAGCAAAATCAATGATGGAATTAAGACAAGAATACGACTCTGAATCACAAAGGAGTGAAAGGCTTTTAATTAGTTTATTTTTCAAAATAACAGAACCAAACATCAACAATGTGACCAAAGCAAGTTATAATGGTTATGCCAGAGTACATGACTATTCAGCCATGTAAAAGGTGTTCAGAATACCCTTAGTGCAAAAGAGAAGCGCAAATAATTCAAAATTATTATAAAACGAGTTAGACTGAAGATATAAGTCAACTCTTACACTTTGTGAGAGAACTCACCTGCACAAAGAGAGGAATACAATGGAGACTTCTTATAACAGCCCTGTTGTGAGCTTCACGTGCCAAGATATGCAGTGCACCGACACATCCATCAACAATGTCTTCCATTCTTACGCCATCAATCACCACACTCTGTCCAGGCCTCCTCTGCATGTCCTGATGAGCACGCATCATGAGTTGAACAAGCTGTGGCAGACCTCCGTGCTCACGGATTGGAGTGTGATTGAGAGGACACAATGCAAGATTGCGCATGAGGCCGACAACTGCTTTTATGAGAGGCCAGCGAGATGGCGGGTAAAGAAGTTTCACCAAGACCGGCAAGCCAAAGTGAACCCTTACTGCATTTTGGGCCTTTTCTGCGTCTTCATGGCGACTTGTCAAATGACGCAGGGCGCAAACCTGTGGAAACACAACACATTACATCATGCAATGATGTTACCTTCTCTCAGAAACTGAATTAATTTGCAACATTGCTCCTTACCGAAGACTCCAAAGTTAAATCACTTTTTTAGGAAAAACCAATCACTAACTTGAACAGGGTTTTAAAAAGAAAGTGAAACACAAGAAGTTCTTACCGCTGTAGCAAGTACAATGTAAGTGTAAATGTAAGTAAAATATTAGTACTGCAAGTAGTGCATGTGATTGTCCTGTAAATAAAATTGTATTTAAAAAAATTCTTACCGCAGGTTCAGTGATCTCTTCTCTGTCTCCAGCCTGCATGCAAGTCCTTACCAGTGCCTCAATCCCACCAAACCTGTAAACAAGTTGCTTGTTGCCAGGGTTGTTGCAAGTCAGGTTTGACAGGACACCTGCAGCGCAGGTCACCACCTGAATGTCATTGGATGACAGCAGCTGCACCAACATCTGCAGCAAGTTATCGAGTCCTTCCTCTTTGGTTGCGGCATCTGACAGATTACGCAAAGTCCACAAGCAGTTCTGGACCAGTCTGTTACTCTGATGTCCGAGATGCATTGCCAGTGCCTGCATTCCTCCAGCCTAGAACAAATATGCAATGAGCAACATTACAAAATATAATGAATTTGGCAAATAACATCACTGTAAACTGCCAAATACACTGTAGTGTAGAAACTCACCTCGACAATAGCCTGTTTGTTGTCAGTGTCCACAGAGAGAACCTTGAGCACACGGCTGGTTGTGAAGAGAAGTTTCTCATAAGTATAGCTCCTCATGATGCGCACCAGCTCGGCAGGGCCTCCTGACGCGAGAATGATCAGCTTGCTTTCCTTGTTTCCATAAGCCAGCACATGAAGGCAATCTGCCAAAAACAAGCAATCATCCATCAGTATCTAACAACTACTCAATTAGCTCTGAACCTTTTCAGCTTATGCTCGTAATATTAATTAACTACTTATTAACAAGAGTGAGGTCTTTATGAGAAAAGCTCAAACCAAAACCGTCCTTGCGGGATAGCAAGGTCAACACAGCAAAGCCAAGGTGAGAGATTTTTTCCATAGACTGAATTGTTGCTATCATATGACTTTTTCCTTTGTCTTTGTAGGCCTGTAATCAGCCTGTGGGCATTACTGCCAAATAATGCCTCTAGACTAAGCCAATCACAGTGTGTGTTATACTGGCTAAAAGCACAAGTTAGTTTTCAACTTGAAAGTTAATCACGGAAGTATCCCTCACAACAGTTAATAAATTTCTTTTTTCTTGTCACATGTCTGCTAGGAAATGTATTGGACCTGCAAGGAGAAAATTGCTCTCAATCCATAGTTAAAACTGAACGGTTCAATTGCATACCAGTTACAATAGCCAGGAACTTGACATTGGTGCGTCCCAGAAGCGCCACCATCTTCTGAAGTCCTCCTGCAAGTCTAACAGCCATCTTGGCACCTTCTTGGTGAAGCAAAAGATTGTGAAGGGTTGTGATAGCATAGAAAACTACTGCTTCTACAGGAGACCCAAGCAACCTGACCAGAGCTGGAATACCTCCAGATTTGAAGATGGATAGCAGTCCTTGTCTTTTGTTGAAAAGAAAAAAAGAAAAAAAACACAATGTATTTCAGTAATTTGGAGTGGCAGAGCATTAAAATGACACTTTGGATTTTGTACTCAACTAATAACAGGCCCTCATTATGAAAAAGCAAAACTATAATGCAACAAGGTAGAGGATGGAAAAGAATTTAAAATATGAAAGACTTCAGATCACAATATCTTCATATCTCTGAGTGGTAGCTATGATTTATTTCAAATCAGCAATTTTACAAGTTTGGTGAAAAATAATTTTTAAGCAAATATCTTCAATAATTTACTAACCTGTGGTGTGACAAGTTGTGCAGGGTACCAGCAGCACATCGAGTGGTCTCTGCATCACTGGAGTTATTCAGTGCTTTTACAAGAGTTGCCACCATCTGCGGCGAGTTCATGATTGCATGACGACTGGCATCTTTCTTGGACAGTTGATGCACCATCATTGCTGCTTGACCAACCACCACCTAAAAGAAATTGTACTTCGTTTTAGCTTATAGCACTTCAAAAAAACCTTTTTAGCCCAAAGAAGTTAATTTTAAAGTATGTGGATTTGACCTCAAAGGTTTAAGACTCAAAAGAGCCCTGTCCACCAGGTTTCTAGTAGACATCGAAAACCCATTTTTTCAAATCTCCAAGCAAAATGAAAACTGGTTAGAGAAGTCAGGAAGTTCAAGAAATCTGGGGTCAAATTACAAGTTAATGTTGGACCGAGAGAAGGGAAATGAATTTTGGTTTTATCACGTTTTCATCAGGGGTTCAAGAGATCAGGAGTCCACAATGGTATGTTAAGTTACATGATGACTGCTGATTGTCAGATTAGCTGACAATCAAATCCTTAGACATTCAGTAGTTAGATTATTGAATGACCAAGCCACTTCTAGTTCACCCAAAATAGAATCATTTCAGAAGTGTTTACAAACCTGATCATCATCATTTAACAGCTTTGTCAGCTCAGGAATAGCACGAGTTGCAAGATCAGCATCATCCTACAAGCCAAGAGAAAATCATCAATAACAGAACTCAAGATCTTACTTGCACAGTTACCTTCTCTCACAGAAAGAAGGACGTCGAATAACATTTATCCTTTATTAAACACTTCTTTTTACAGTAAATCTAATCAAGAGCAAGCTTGCCGTTCATAATTATGGTTGTCAAAAGACCTATGATCACACATATGTTGTGAGTCCTTACCTGATAGTTAATGAGGTTGACAACAGCTTGTTTGAGCATGAGTGATGGCTCAGCAAGACGCTGTACAGCTGTGGAAGACGTGGAATCAAACTGTGTGGAAGGGATATGAGCTCCTTCCTCCAGCGTTTCAGGGAACATGGCTTGACGAATACGTTGACTGTTTGAAAAGATCAACAGACAGAATTCAATATGTTTGAAATTAGAACACATGAAAGAAATAACTAGGACTCATCCTAACATAAGGGCTTCCTAACTTTTACATCTAATGGATAACACCCCAGTGTACAACCATTCAAATGAAAGCTATTTAGCAGTACTTTCATGTGGTACTGTTCGTTATGCTGTACAAGGTAGTTCTAACTGGTTTTGATCTATCTATTCACAAGATGATACCAACCTCCTAGTAGAGACAAATTGTTCATTCATAGCGTGCATCTCCTGGTCAGAGAAGCCTGTTTCCCATTCAAATTGCATGTGACTTGTCTTCATGTAATCATCGTCATCATCACCTTTGATTGAGTGCGCAGTGGTGGTCACACCTGACATGATGCCAGAGTCATGATACTGCTGGTGCTGTGTCCACATTGCAGTCTGTGCTTCTTTGCTCATTTCACCATGTGGAACTCCAATTCTGCCTGTCTCCATGGTGAAACTACAAGAATACGAAAAGGACCAGTCTAAAAAGAGTTTGCTAATTACAATAAAACATTTTTCAGTTGTAGCTGAGTATTTCCACTGAAACCTTTTCTGAGTATTCCCAAACTTTCATAAGCAAAACTACACAATCCTATTGTTGAGAATATCTAAGGTAAATTCTCTCAAAGCTTACCATCAGTTTCCCGAAGTACAATTTTAGCACTGTTCACACAGTTGACGAGTCTCAGACTCACACTTAAAACTGCTGCTTCTAAGCCCCATACACTTAACCTTCCCCTAGTTATATACGCCC
>JAHPZR010020457.1:5000-22500 GCA_019787425.1 Platygyra sinensis | reverse complement strand
TGATGTTAGTAGCCTTTGGTGAACGTTGGTGAAAATTGTTATAGTATCTCAGCACAAAAGACAACGAAACAAATCTTTTTCATGATTTGTTCACAATCTGAAAACACCGACTCGGACTTGAAAGTGCACGCGCTGCACTATGCAAATGAACTACTCGTACGCGTCCGACTTGCCTTTCAAAAGCTTTTGCAAACTCGCCAAACGAGCAGAAACAATAAGAAACTATCAAAAACAGGTTTTGGTTATGATTAAGCATTGTTTGGCAAACTCACAAATTAACTCGATCAACCGGAGTAAACAGTTTTCTTACAGAACTTTTCTCTATAAAACAAACACATAAGTTTACGGGAATAACTAGCCGGTGAGCGGATTTTATTCATTCACAGCGCGAAATTAAAGAAATTCTCGACCCTGAAAAACACACCTTTTCCATTAAATCAGAGCATAGAAGTACATAGAAGAGTCCCGGTTCTTCTTCTCTGCCTTATTCCCTGCCATCTCTGTGAAAAATCGGCAAGAGAATCTCGCAACTCTCACCATTTGATCATGCAACGTGACAACATTTACGCGAGAGCCCACGACACGTGCGTGGATCAGCGTGGATATATGACGTCAGGATGGCGCAATTTGTTCTAAAAATAGAAAAATTGTCCCATATCATGGGTCCGCGCGCATCCCAAGACTTACGGTCTCCGTCCCTGATTATGGCTCCTGGTAATGCTTGTTAAAGAATGAAATCTCGGGCCGTATAGACTCTGACGTTTAGTTAACAACGTAGAAAGCACCATTGGGAATGCACTTAATCGAGCAAGATTCAAGCCGGTTCCTAATATTTTTTAAGCATGGTGCAGGGGAGTGGGGGGGGGGGAGGGGGGATCGCCGTGACATAAGAGGGACAAACTAAGTGTTGGCTCTTAAAACTGTATTCAGGATTATATCCTGCCAATCAATGGACTTTCTGGCAATATGGCAGCCATAGGCAATTGCAGAAACATGAGAGGACTGGGAAAGAGTATGGTTGTTTTCAGTTTGTTTGAAAAACCAAGATTTTCAAATAAAAATCAACTAAATTTAAGAGCCTTTACCAAGAATAGAAGTATTTAGAGGAGGAAAATAGCAAAATATCATCTAAACTAGAGAGTTTGTATGGTCTGGGTAGACAAGCCACAAAAAATAAAGATTTGTATGGAATTCTGCTACTTTTGCGAGGTTCCTACTTGAACAATTTTCTGCTGAAAACTCTTAAACTTGGCTGGGTAGCTTTCCATTCACTAACATTTCAGTTGAAGTGTTTAGACTTTCAATGTAATAAACATAAGAAATTCGTCCCAGTCCTCTCACGTTTCTGCAATTGGCTATTTTGAATTCTTTGTTTTAAATCGCTTTTATCGGATGCTGCGGGAAGCAAATACGTGCTAATTTGACCCTCAGCATCCCATAATAGCTATTTGAAACAACAGAATTAAAAATGGCCTCTGTATCCCCGAAAAGGCCTATTATATAGTTTGCTCAAGCTGAGACACAACTTTTTGCAAAGCCGAAATAATTCCTGCGATTAGCTTGAATGTCATAAAAAATTTTCGAAAAATACCATTATTAGTTCACCATTGGCTGGGCATTTGTGATATTGGAAAAGCAGTTGTTGTACTAATGTTCTGTCAAAGTATAGCTGTTGGAAAGGGCTGGAAGGTGTTGTCAGCCATCTTGATTATTTTTCATTTCCTGCAGAAACATATTTGACAACCAACTCACGAATGTTTCTCTTGCGAATTTCAAGCATGTTCCAGGTTTAATGTTGTTGTGAGTATTATCCTTATCATTTTAACAGTGTTTATTACACTCAGTATAGACTGCAAGAATACAGAATGCAAGTGAATGTACGAAAGATCATATATTTGAACTACGAAGAGAGATCTTACACAGGTTGTGAAATGAAACTGTTCCAAGTTTAAGGTACTAAGTGTTGAAGAACGCCATAACGAAGTACAAAAACATGGGTTGGACCTCTTTTCCCTCAGTCCCTAACGCTGGCTAAGCAGTAATTCAAAAACCGTGAGGTGTAAATGGTTGTTTACGATCACACAATGCGTTGTTGCACAACTTAAGGAACGCTACTTTAGTGAAGAATAGTGACGCAGTATCAGGTACTAATATAGTCTCCTTCGCAGCCGCTCGGGCCGGAGTCACGTAACGCTCCCGTCCCCACGCGGCTGCTTCAAACCGACAAACATTCCTTTCTCGGAAATAAACCAATCAATGTGTGGCTTTCATTTTCTTGCGAATGTTCGCGCCTGTGATTGGTGCAGCGTATACAATGACAACTAAAACGAGAGGCTCATTGGTCCGAGCAAACAAAAGCGCAAAACACCGAGACAGGAATGTATGTCGGTTTGAAGCAGCCGCGTGGAGACGGGGAGCGTTACGTGACTCCGGCCCGAGCGGCTGCGAAGGAGACTAGTACTAATATAACAGTTCAAGCAGCAGTCGGGTCGTCTACTACAGCTCGTCCCATACAAGCAGTAACACCTCTGTGTTGTTGCAAGTGGTGCCAGTAACACTCTATAGTCCAAAGGTATACTTAAGCACCCACGGAACGTTGGACGCAGAAAGCACTTGAAACTTGCTGTAAGCAGAAGCTTCTGAATAGCTTGGTTTGGATTGTCCATTGGAAAGTGTGCTGAAGAATGGAACTCAGAAAACGTCTGAGCAGCCGACAAAGTATGTTAATTTACAAGTCAGTCCATTAAATGACTTTGGTACCCAATTTCATGTTAATGGAGTTCTTGTGGTTGATTACGTGAATGTACCTGAGAAGAAAGTGAAACTCCAGAAGCTAAAAGAAAAGTGGCCACACCTCTCAGACGTGGAGCTGACTGAAGTCGAAGGGACTCGCTCAATTCCTTTTAACAACTTAGAAGTAATGCCCCCGAAATCATTGTTCCTCTGAATTACGGCATAGTCCGAAGGGTTCCCCTGTTGGTGTTCGCATTATAATAGGTCGGACTGTTACTCGTTGAGTACCCGTTATATTCAAAAGCATGAATCTGTTTTCAAATTTCATGTAGCAACTCCAGACGAGGAGCTCAATGAAAAAGTAAAAACCCAGTGACGAACAGAGAGCTTTGGTGCCGTTATGACAACAACACCCAACGCTCAGTTGTAGATAAAGAGTCATGAATTTCTTGAGCAAAAGTACACGAAAGATGAATGATCGTTATGTGGTTCACTTGATTTGGTGCGATGATAATGTTAATCTTCCTGAAAATTTTGCTGCTGCAGCTCGGCGACTTAAATTCCTTGAGGACAGACTTAGTCATGATCTTGGAGTGGGTGCAAATTACAAAACTATTGACATGGATATGGGAAAGGCATAAATTATTCGGTTCACTAAAGACAAAACAGGTGCCCTAGTCGTGCGCAAATGGTACCTTCCTCGTCACCTGGTTGTAAACCCTAAGGTAAGGTTCGACAACTATGTAATGCTGCTGCAAAGTTTCAAGGCTCATTATTAAACAACCGTCTTTTTAGTTGCCCACATTTATTTAACCACCTTGTTCGAATCTTCATGTGATTTCGAGGATAAAAAGTTGCAGTTTCAGGAAACATTGAAGCAATGTCTAATCGAGCTGCAACTTCTCGTTAAGGTATCAGACATCAGAGTGCCTTTCCTTGACCAAGAACCCACTCAGTTAAAGACTTAGGCATTACACTGGACTCACACCTAAATTTTAATGATCATGTAAACACGTTAACATTGCCGCCCACATATTAACAGATACTAAAAAGTTTCATCACATTTCCCCTGTTCTTCGGGAATTAGGGTGGCCCTCCATCAACGACCACCTATTTGTCCGTGATACTACCCAAGTATACTAATTGTTAATAGTCTCGCTCCGTTGTATTTGATTAGTAAACTTAGTACGCAATCAGACTACACAACTACAACACGAGGAAAAGGGACAATCTAAATCTCCCTCTATGCAGAACAGTTACTGCGCCAACGGTCCATGGTTTTACCGAGTCTCTATGTACTTTTTAAGATGAGCGTTAAACGCGAATTGCGGGATTCAGACCCTATACGTTAAATAATTAATTAAATTTGATTTGGTGATTAAGTAATTTGTAAATCTGTTACGCGTACAGTTTTAGATTTTGAGTTTTTTGTAAATTTAAGCTTTGTTTCTTACTTATCCCCAAGCTTTTACCCATTGTAAGTTAAATAGTTTAATTAATATTTGACTTTCAGCAATTAAGATCGAGTGTCCGTGATAAAGAATCGGACCACTCAAATTCTCGTGGGAAATGGATTGCCTTCATTTTTTCTACAGAAGTCAAGCAACATATGCAATGAACGAAAATGGCCTTTATTTCGATAGATTCGCTTTTTTAATTTTTTGAGGAATTTTTTTTTTGGGCAACCTGAAGACCACACAAACGGGAAATTGAAACCCCAAAAATTGGGGGTTACGCTATGCTTGCTCAAACTTCGCACATTCGATGAAACAACCTAATTCTTTCAGAATTACTGCTCAATTCTTTCTTCTTTCTACACAACTAAAAACTATCTGCTTATCTTAAACGCAAGCAAAGTTATGACGTCTTAACGTGATCCTCTTAAAGACGTCTTTGCCATCTTTGCTGACATAGTCTCCAAACAAACAGATTTTTTTCAAAAGTGGGACCTCTTCATGAAAGATGACTGTTATCAGCGTAATGTAATAAGCCTAAGCTATATTATCTGTATTAAAAGTTGTGGGCACTCATAATTTTGATACGCAAAAAATTCGACAAAGTAGCGGAAATTTCAACATTTTGTGTGGAAATGACGAATTTCATCCGTTGACTAAAATGCGGTTTTAAGTTTCTTAGCGAACCTTTTGACATTGCCTGATTAGATTTATTGCGTTTTATCGCTTGGAGAACTCGATGAGACTTATTTTACGCCAAAATATCGGGAAAATCTCTCAAGCCTCACGTTTCTTTTGGCTGACCACTACTGATCGTCACAGCGATCGTTTCGTCACGCATCACTCATTCTTGGTATTTAAAATGTCTCATCCCAATAGAGATGAGCAGCCTTTTATGATTATTTCATACTTTTTCATCACCTTTTTCCTTTTATTTACTTCTTTCTTTTTATAAGATTTCTCTAATATTAATTTTAGTTGAGTCGTCGCCGAAGCCGGTAGTGTAAACAGTTGGGGTCAATGTCAATAACATTCGTTCGCTAGCTAACATTTGACCGTTCGGGAGACTCTTTTCGCGAATAATTAGACTTGTTAATAAATCAGGACAGCTCATAGAGAGATTTTTATCCAACTTGATATCCGAAAATGGACCTTTTTACCGATACCATGTCTTTCCGATGCTTCTATTTAAACAACAAATATGCCCAAGAAACCGCTTGATTTGATGCCGAGTAAATCGAGTAACATGATACTGCGTGCGAAAGTATTCGTATCAAACTCATAAAAATATGGCATCCCAGACTTGCCAATTTTTAAAAAATTATAGCCCATACTAGATTAAGAAAGAGTTTCCTTTTCATAGTATTCTTAGAGAAACCAATTTTGATGGTGTGCTACGTGTTGACAAAACATTCTGACACTTGAATAACCCGGACACGCTGTTTTTGTGCAATTCGCAAACGATTTCCCTGGAAGCTAGCAGAGCATTGCACTAAATCCACTTCTTTAAATAACTTTTAAATATTTTTAAACTTCCACGCAGTCGTTTGGCTTTCCTTTCAAAGTTTTACACGGGGAAGATAACCAAGTATCTGGCACATCCACGTGCTACTGTCTAAAATGGGGGTCGCGGCATTGCCCTTTTGGTTTGATGTTTAAGGAGATATCAATTTTATTGCTTCATTACTCTGGTAATAAATGTTATTCTTGACGTGCAGCGAATCAAGATTTAAGCGAGGGTTGTGCGAGTGACCGTCCAGTGGCAATTATGGGGCCACATGACCTATTCCACTAGGTGGTCTGGGGGTTTCATGCCTCCCGAAAACAGTTTGCAAAATTGAAGCAATTTTTGGTGAGTTCCCACGATTTCAGCCGAAACATTTATAAAATGTATCGTTTGGACTTGAACAATGATAATGAAACAGCCCATATTAAACAACACATTTGTGTTAACACCTCATTGAGTGTCTGATTACGACGAGTTGTCAATCGTTGATCTTGGCGGTCATCTTAGGAGAAGTGTATAGGTATACACCTCTGCATCCACAGCCGTCATTTATATATGTCACTTGTGAAATCACTCCTATATTTCGAGGCTTTTAAACCATGGTATGTGGGCTGTTTGTAGCACATGCTTTTTTTAGAATCACTTTAAAGCCATGGTTATCCATAAGAGTTTTTCTGCAACGGTGTTTGGCTATCAGTGTCCAAGGTGAGGTTGCCACACTCGAAATGTATCAGACTTGAAAGGGAAAAATGTCCGTTTTCTTTATCGTAGAGAAACCAGGTTAATAGGAATTCCTCCAGGACCAAGAAATTAAAACTGCAGTACTGAGGTGGCTGCAAAAGCTGTCAGTTTAAGGCATGGGTCAGGAATGTAAAGTAGAATTATGGTTGGGCAGCCATATCTCTTGCTATATCTGTTTTAACAGGCTGAACATTTCCCTGATTATAAAGCTCGACGTCCTGCCTTACCTTAACATATTAGTTTAACCGCCGACCGGTTAGCTCAGTTGGTAGAGCACCGGACTGCCGTGCGGGAGGTCGCGGGTTCAAACCTCGGCCGGACCAACACTCAGAGTCTTTAAATAACTGAGGAGAACGTGCTGCCTTTGTAATGACACCTGCAAATGGTTAGACGTTCAAGTCTTCTCGGACAAGGACTATAAACCGTAGGCCCCGTCTCCTGCATCTTCAGCGTCTTATGGTTAGCAGGGGACGTTAAAGAACCCACACACTATTCGATAAGAGTAGGGGAACGTAGTTCCCGGTGTTGTGGTCTATCTTCGTCATTCACATCATCACTCATCATGGGTTCAGTGGGCTCATAAATGGACTGATAGCGGCTGCCAGCGGCGCCTTTGTATGCTGACGTCCGGGCCCACTGCAATAAAGCAATGTAAAGGGGACATGTATGTTTGTCCTCTCACTCGCGACATTACACATTACACATTACACGTGACATGTTACGTGATCATTTTGTTAAAATTTGGTTAATCGGCGAATTGGTGGCGAATTTTTATCCTATTGATCAGTAGTTTCCCTTGCTACGTTTTTAGCAGATATAAATGATCAAAAGTCAAATTTTGTTGAAAATAACGACCCTTTCACCCTATATTTTTTTTTTCTGCGAAAAGAGGGACCATCATTCCAAACGTGAGACGATGAAAATAATTGCCTTGCATCTAAAACGGGCGATTGCAGGATGCTATTTCTAAAAACCGCCACCAATTACTCAAATAACAGCTATTTTCCGCTAAGCCTCACGTAACATATCACATGACCTGTTAGAAGTACCAAACTTTACATGAAATTGCTTCATAACCTGACGGTTGGCACGATTGCAATCAAATTAACTTAAGGGGGTATTCTAGTTAATTAGGAGTGAAATTTGAAGTAGTTTTAAAAGGGAATCGTTGAGATTAAAATGGGTTGGGAACACTACGAGACAGTTGACCCCCTCAAAAAAGAGCTCCAGGTTGGTAGGGGACTGTTTGGTGTCCGTCTATTAATTCTCTCCTTCAAATTTCAATTTTCCAAATCCATCAAATCTTCAACATTTCATATTTTTCCCAATTTAATCTATCCTTTAAAAAAAAATATCTCTTTCACAAAAAGCCCCAAAATCACCCAAAAATGTACACAAACCCGCAAAACATTGGTGAATGTTCTTAAAGGAGAGATTTGGCGGTGCTTGAAACGTGAACGGGATATTGGCACAAAGGCCATTTTGAGCGACGTCAAAACAGCCTTCAGGTAAAATCTCGCCTTAATAGTTTTCGAAAGGGACGAACCATTAGAAATGTGATGAGGGTGGAGTGTGCATGGGAAGAAAAAATATTCATGCAAGGGAGGATGACTGAAACAAGAAAATGCGCAAAGACGAAATTCCAGCAGAGTGATGAATTACATTGTCGGGCTTACAAACTGTACCCATCTGACTCAAGTAGTTTAAGGCCTGGGTCAAAGGCTTTTACTGGTGAAAATAATCTATTAATTATATTTCTAAAGGTATAAATAGCAATGGAACCAAATTCAGCACACAGATAGATTTTAACGTCCTGAAAATTTCAAAGTAGAATTGGTACTTCTAACAGGTCATGTGATATGTTACGTGAGGCTTAGCGGAAAATAGCTGTTATTTGAGTAATTGGTGGCGGTTTTTAGAAATAGCATCCTGCAATCGCCCGTTTTAGATGCAAGGCAATTATTTTCATCGTCTCACGTTTGGAATGATGGTCCCTCTTTTCGCAGAAAAAAAAAATATAGGGTGAAAGGGTCGTTATTTTCAACAAAATTTGACTTTTGATCATTTATATCTGCTAAAAACGTAGCAAGGGAAACTACTGATCAATAGGATAAAAATTCGCCACCAATTCGCCGATTAACCAAATTTTAACAAAATGATCACGTAACATGTCACGTGTAATGTGTAATGTGTAATGTCGCGAGTGAGAGGACAAACATACATGTCCCCTTTACATTGCTTTATTGCAGTGGGCCCGGACGTCAGCATACAAAGGCGCCGCTGGCAGCCGCTATCAGTCCATTTATGAGCCCACTGAACCCATGATGAGTGATGATGTGAATGACGAAGATAGACCACAACACCGGGAACTACGTCCCCTACTCTTATCGAATAGTGTGTGGGTTCTTTAACGTCCCCTGCTAACCATAAGACGCTGAAGATGCAGGAGACGGGGCCTACGGTTTATAGTCCTTGTCCGAGAAGACTTGAACGTCTAACCATTTGCAGGTGTCATTACAAAGGCAGCACGTTCTCCTCAGTTATTTAAAGACTCTGAGTGTTGGTCCGGCCGAGGTTTGAACCCGCGACCTCCCGCACGGCAGTCCGGTGCTCTACCAACTGAGCTAACCGGTCGGCGGTTAAACTAATATGTTAAGGTAAGGCAGGACGTCGAGCTTTATAATCAGGGAAATGTTCAGCCTGTTAAAACAGATATAGCAAGAGATATGGCTGCCCAACCATAATTCTACTTTACATTCCTGACCCATGCCTTAAACTGACAGCTTTGCAGCCACCTCAGTACTGCAGTTTTAATTTCTTGGTCCTGGAGGAATTCCTATTAACCTGGTTCTCTACGATAAAGAAAACGGACATTTTTCCCTTTCAAGTCTGATACATTTCGAGTGTGGCAACCTCACCTTGGACACTGATAGCCAAACACCGTTGCAGAAAAACTCTTATGGATAACCATGGCTTTAAAGTGATTCTAAAAAAAAGCATGTGCTACAAACAGCCCACATACCATGGTTTAAAAGCCTCGAAATATAGGAGTGATTTCACAAGTGACATATATAAATGACGGCTGTGGATGCAGAGGTGTATACCTATACACTTCTCCTAAGATGACCGCCAAGATCAACGATTGACAACTCGTCGTAATCAGACACTCAATGAGGTGTTAACACAAATGTGTGTTTAATATGGGCTGTTTCTTATCATTGTTCAAGTCAAAACGATACATTTTATAAATGTTTCGGCTGAAATCGTGGGAACTCACCAAAAATTGCTTCAATTTTGCAAACTGTTTTCGGGAGGCATGAAACCCCCAGACCACCTAGTGGAATAGGTTCATGTGGCCCATAATTGCCACTGGACGGTCACTCGCACAACCCTCGCTTAAATCTTGATTCGCTGCACGTCAAGAATAACATTTATTACCAGAGTAATGAAGCAATAAAGTTGATATGTTCCTAAACATCAAACCAAAAAGGCAATGCCGCGACCCCCATTTTAGACAGTAGCACGTGGATGTGCCTGATACTTGGTTATCTTCCCCGTGTAAAACTTTGAAAGGAAAGCAAAACGACTGCGTGGAAGTTTAAAAATATTTAAAAGTTACTTAAAGAAGTGGATTTAGTGCAATGCTCTGCTAGCTTCCAGGAAAATTGTTTGCGAACTGCACAAAACTGCGTGTCCGGGTTATTCAAGTGTCAGAATGTTTTGTCAACACGCAGCACACCATCAAAATTGGTTTCTCTAAGAATACTATGAAAAGGAAACTCTTTCTTAAATCTAGTATGCGCTATAATTTTTTAAAAATTGGCAAGTCTGGGATGCCATATTTTTATGAGTTTGATACGAATACTTTCGCACACAGTATCAAATTACTCGATTTACTCGGCATCAAATCAAGCGGTTTCTTGGGCAGATTTGTTGCTTAAATAGAAGCATCGGAAAGAGATGGTATCGGTAAAAAGGTCCATTTTCGGATATCAAGTTGGATAAAAATCTCTCTATGAGCTCTCCTGATTTATTAACATTTGTAATTATTCGCGAAAAGAGTCTCCCGAACGGTCAAATGTGAGCTAGCGAACGAATGTTGTTGACATTGACTCCAACTGTTTACACTACCGGCTTCGGCGGACGGACTCAACTAAAATAATATTAGAGAAATCTTATTAAAAGACACAAGTAAATAAAAGTAAATAAAAGGAAAAAGGTGTTGAAAAAGTATGAAAACTACTCATTAAAAGGCTGCTCAAATCCTCTATGGGGATGAGACATTTTAAATACCAAGAATGCGTGATGCGTGACGAAACGGTCGCGGTGACGATCAGTAGTGGTCAGTCAAAAGAAACGTGAGGCTTGAGAGATTTCCCGATATTTTGGCGTAAAATAAGTCTCATCGAGTTCTCCAAGCGTTAAAACTCAATAAATCTAATCAGGTAATGTCAAAAGGTTCGCTGAGAAACGTAAAACCGCATTTTAGTCAACGGATAAGATTCGTCATTTCCACACAAAATGTTGAAATTTCCGCTACTTTGTCGAATTTTTTGCGTATCAAAATTATGAGTGCCCACAACTTTTAAACAGATAATTGTAGCTTAGGTTTAGTACATTACGTTGATAACAGTCATCTTTCATGAAGAGGTCCCATTTTTGAAAAAAATCTGTTTGTTTGGAGAGTATGTCAGCAAAGATGGCAAAGACGTCTTTAAGAGGATCACGTTAAGACGTCATAACTTTGCTTGCGTTTAAGATAAGCAGATAGTTTTTAGTTGTGAGGAAAGAAGAAAGAATTGTGCAGTAATTCTGAAAGAATTAGGTTGTTACATCGAATGTGCGAAGTTTGAGCAAGCATAGCGTAATCCCCAATTTTGGGGGTATCAATTTCCGGTTTGTGTGGTTTTCGGGGTGCCTACAAAAAAAAATTTCCTCGAAAAATTAGAAAAGCGAATCTACGGAAATAAAGGCCATTTTCGTTCATTGCATATGTTGCTTGACTTCTGTAGGAAAAATGAAGGCAATCCATTTCCCACGAGAATTTGAGTGGTCCGATTCTTATACACGGACACTCGATCTTAATTGCTGAAAGTCAAATATTAATTAAACTATTAAACTTACAAAGGGTAAAAGCTTGGGGATAAGTAAGAAACAAAGCTTAAATTTACAAAAAACTACAAATCTAAAACTGTACGCGTAACAGATTTACAAATTACTTAATCACCAAATCAAATTTAATTAATTATTTAACGTATAGGGTCTGAATCCCGCAATTCGCGTTTAACGCTCATCTTAAAAAGTACATAGAGACTCGGTAAAACCATGGACCGTTGGCGCAGTAACTGTTCTGCATAGAGGGAGATTTAGATTGTCCCTTTTCCCTCGTGTTGTAGTTGTGTACGTCTGATTGCGTACTAAGTTTCCTAATCAAATACAACGGAGCGAGACTATTAACAATTAGTAACTTGGGTAGTATCACGGACAAATAGGTGGTCGTTGATGGAGGGCCACCCTAATTACCCGAAGAACAGGGGAAATGTGATGAAACTTTTTAGTATCTGTTAATATGTGGGCGGCAATGTTAACGTGTTTTACATGATCATTAAAATTTAGGTGTGAGTCCAGTGTAATGCCTAAGTCTTTAACTGAGTGGGTTCTTGGTCAAGGAAAGGCACTCTGATGTCTGATACCTTAACGAGAAGTTGCAGCTCGATTAGACATTGCTTCAATGTTTCCTGAAACTGCAACTTTTTATCCTCGAAATCACATGAAGATTCGAACAAGGTGGTTAAATAAATGTGGGCAACTAAAAAGACGGTTGTTTAATAATGAGCCTTGAAACTTTGCAGCAGCATTACATAGTTGTCGAACCTTACCTTAGGGTTTACAACCAGGTGACGAGGAAGGTACCATTTGCGCACGACTAGGGCACCTGTTTTGTCTTTAGTGAACCGAATAATTTATGCCTTTCCCATATCCATGTCAATAGTTTTGTAATTTGCACCCACTCCAAGATCATGACTAAGTCTGTCCTCAAGGAATTTAAGTCGCCGAGCTGCAGCAGCAAAATTTTCAGGAAGATTAACATTATCATCGCACCAAATCAAGTGAACCACATAACGATCATTCATCTTTCGTGTACTTTTGCTCAAGAAATTCATGACTCTTTCATCTACAACTGAGCGTTGGGTGTTGTTGTCATAACGGCACCAAAGCTCTCTGTTCGTCACTGGGTTTTTACTTTTTCATTGAGCTCCTCGTCTGGAGTTGCTACATGAAATTTGAAAACAGATTCATGCTTTTGAATATAACGGGGTACTCAACGAGTAACAGTCCGACCTATTATAATGCGAACACCAACAGGGGAACCCTTCGGACTATGCCGTAATTCAGAGGAACAATGATTTCGGGGGCATTACTTCTAAGTTGTTAAAAGGAATTGAGCGAGTCCCTTCGACTTCAGTCAGCTCCACGTCTGAGAGGTGTGGCCACTTTTCTTTTAGCTTCTGGAGTTTCACTTTCTTCTCAGGTACATTCACGTAATCAACCACAAGAACTCCATTAACATGAAATTGGGTACCAAAGTCATTTAATGGACTGACTTGTAAATTAACATACTTTGTCGGCTGCTCAGACGTTTTCTGAGTTCCATTCTTCAGCACACTTTCCAATGGACAATCCAAACCAAGCTATTCAGAAGCTTCTGCTTACAGCAAGTTTCAAGTGCTTTCTGCGTCCAACGTTCCGTGGGTGCTTAAGTATACCTTTGGACTATAGAGTGTTACTGGCACCACTTGCAACAACACAGAGGTGTTACTGCTTGTATGGGACGAGCTGTAGTAGACGACCCGACTGCTGCTTGAACTGTTATATTAGTACTAGTCTCCTTCGCAGCCGCTCGGGCCGGAGTCACGTAACGCTCCCCGTCTGCACGCGGCTGCTTCAAACCGACATACATTCCTGTCTCGGTGTTTTGCGCTTTTGTTTGCTCGGACCAATGAGCCTCTCGTTTAGTTGTCATTGTAAACGCTGCACCAATCACAGGCGCGAACATTCGCAAGAAAATGAAAGCCACACATTGATTGGTTTATTTCCGAGAAAGGAATGTTTGTCGGTTTGAAGCAGCCGCGTGGGGACGGGAGCGTTACGTGACTCCGGCCCGAGCGGCTGCGAAGGAGACTATATTAGTACCTGATACTGCGTCACTATTCTTCACTAAAGTAGCGTTCCTTAAGTTGTGCAACAACGCATTGTGTGATCGTAAACAACCATTTACACCTCACGGTTTTTGAATTACTGCTTAGCCAGCGTTAGGGACTGAGGGAAAAGAGGTCCAACCCATGTTTTTGTACTTCGTTATGGCGTTCTTCAACACTTAGTACCTTAAACTTGGAACAGTTTCATTTCACAACCTGTGTAAGATCTCTCTTCGTAGTTCAAATATATGATCTTTCGTACATTCACTTGCATTCTGTATTCTTGCAGTCTATACTGAGTGTAATAAACACTGTTAAAATGATAAGGATAATACTCACAACAACATTAAACCTGGAACATGCTTGAAATTCGCAAGAGAAACATTCGTGAGTTGGTTGTCAAATATGTTTCTGCAGGAAATGAAAAATAATCAAGATGGCTGACAACACCTTCCAGCCCTTTCCAACAGCTATACTTTGACAGAACATTAGTACAACAACTGCTTTTCCAATATCACAAATGCCCAGCCAATGGTGAACTAATAATGGTATTTTTCGAAAATTTTTTATGACATTCAAGCTAATCGCAGGAATTATTTCGGCTTTGCAAAAAGTTGTGTCTCAGCTTGAGCAAACTATATAATAGGCCTTTTCGGGGATACAGAGGCCATTTTTAATTCTGTTGTTTCAAATAGCTATTATGGGATGCTGAGGGTCAAATTAGCACGTATTTGCTTCCCGCAGCATCCGATAAAAGCGATTTAAAACAAAAGAATTCAAAATAGCCAATTGCAGAAACGTGAGAGGACTGGGACGAATTTCTTATGTTTATTACATTGAAAGTCTAAACACTTCAACTGAAATGTTAGTGAATGGAAAGCTACCCAGCCAAGTTTAAGAGTTTTCAGCAGAAAATTGTTCAAGTAGGAACCTCGCAAAAGTAGCAGAATTCCATACAAATCTTTATTTTTTGTGGCTTGTCTACCCAGACCATACAAACTCTCTAGTTTAGATGATATTTTGCTATTTTCCTCCTCTAAATACTTCTATTCTTGGTAAAGGCTCTTAAATTTAGTTGATTTTTATTTGAAAATCTTGGTTTTTCAAACAAACTGAAAACAACCATACTCTTTCCCAGTCCTCTCATGTTTCTGCAATTGCCTATGGCTGCCATATTGCCAGAAAGTCCATTGATTGGCAGGATATAATCCTGAATACAGTTTTAAGAGCCAACACTTAGTTTGTCCCTCTTATGTCACGGCGATCCCCCCTCCCCCCCCCCCACTCCCCTGCACCATGCTTAAAAAATATTAGGAACCGGCTTGAATCTTGCTCGATTAAGTGCATTCCCAATGGTGCTTTCTACGTTGTTAACTAAACGTCAGAGTCTATACGGCCCGAGATTTCATTCTTTAACAAGCATTACCAGGAGCCATAATCAGGGACGGAGACCGTAAGTCTTGGGATGCGCGCGGACCCATGATATGGGACAATTTTTCTATTTTTAGAACAAATTGCGCCATCCTGACGTCATATATCCACGCTGATCCACGCACGTGTCGTGGGCTCTCGCGTAAATGTTGTCACGTTGCATGATCAAATGGTGAGAGTTGCGAGATTCTCTTGCCGATTTTTCACAGAGATGGCAGGGAATAAGGCAGAGAAGAAGAACCGGGACTCTTCTATGTACTTCTATGCTCTGATTTAATGGAAAAGGTGTGTTTTTCAGGGTCGAGAATTTCTTTAATTTCGCGCTGTGAATGAATAAAATCCGCTCACCGGCTAGTTATTCCCGTAAACTTATGTGTTTGTTTTATAGAGAAAAGTTCTGTAAGAAAACTGTTTACTCCGGTTGATCGAGTTAATTTGTGAGTTTGCCAAACAATGCTTAATCATAACCAAAACCTGTTTTTGATAGTTTCTTATTGTTTCTGCTCGTTTGGCGAGTTTGCAAAAGCTTTTGAAAGGCAAGTCGGACGCGTACGAGTAGTTCATTTGCATAGTGCAGCGCGTGCACTTTCAAGTCCGAGTCGGTGTTTTCAGATTGTGAACAAATCATGAAAAAGATTTGTTTCGTTGTCTTTTGTGCTGAGATACTATAACAATTTTCACCAACGTTCACCAAAAGGCTACTAACATCATGTGTGTTTCTTTCACATAGTGAAACTTTACGCTGCGAAAATAAAACAGACAAGGAGTTCTGACTCGATCGAAATCTTTATTCGAGTTGATTAATAAAAGCGTCATCGTAACTTTTCTGATTATTTCTGCTGTATTCACATAATTTCAGCTAAGCTTTTAATATGTTCTCAAACATTAATCAACCTTAAACATATTCAAAAACAAGAGATATTATATAAGTTCGATGTACGTTTTCACACTAAAGTGCGAAGTCTAATTTGTCATGTTTTACTAGCTGTGGAAAACGCGCATCAGCGGGGGCTCTTATTTATCGACAACAGACAATTTATTGGATTTTTCATGTACACAAACAAAACTAAACAGCATCTATGGACATAAACCTACTGTCACTTATTGGGCCTAAACGCTGCTATATCCAAACATATCGAACTAGTGTTTTTTCTGTGTTATGGAAAAGCTGTTAATCTTCTTCAAAAGACTTATGTGAAATTTAGATTGGAGCAATGTGAAGTTCTTGTAAAAGCAGCAGTGGAACTCAACTTGATCAGCGATATAAAGCGCAGGACATACCTAAATTCGGCACTGTCTTCACTCAAACTGGAGCAACTTACAGCGAAAATACTTAAGCAAAATTCCAACAGTCATAAAGGCGTTGAGTTGTGGGCCAAAAGCATAAACGATTTCGGGAATTTCGGACGCCATTTCCCCTGCGCGACATCCGCGAAAATCCTCGCAGCAATGTACGCGCGTGTGCCGCAGGCGATGGCGCAATTTGTTCTAAAAATAGAAAAATTGTCCCATATCATGGCGCCAAACCCCAATACTAGAAATGGCGCGCGCTTAGGGTCTCCGTCCCTGATTATGGCTCCTGGCATTACAGGATAAAGTTATGTCAGTGACTATCAACTATATACCTACATTGACATGAGATTCGTTGAACCTTCGAAAATCCCTTCAGGTAACTCTTGTAGCTCGTTTTCCGAAAGATAACTTTAAATAAGAGAGAAATCATAATTACGACAGGAGAGTCACTTGCACCTCGTCAATAGCTTATCACTTAAAGTATGCATTGCTATGGATGCAAAATAAGGATGGTTTCTATGTCTGCTGAAATAGCTTATTAGCAACAAAAGCGACACATCCTGTAAAAAAGACATCCGTTTTTCAATCTGTAATAATGCATTCCCTCCCTCCTCATTTCCACAGTTTTCTCCATGCGGTGGGAAACTAAAATACCTACGTGTACCTACTCTTCAATTCACTTTAACCTCCAACTCAGATTAGATGATCGCAGGGTTGAAGGACAGATTGCGCTGCAAGCTCAAAAATTGTTACCCTGGACCCAGAGGCTTTTTCTTTTCACCGCATGAGAGAGATGCGAGAGAGCCGCGAAGCGGCGAAAAAGAAAAACCTCTGGTCACCTTGGACCTAAATCTCACTTTCATGCAGACGCTAGGGTCAGGATCTGACCATCGAGCTCGGATTGGTTGATATTGTTACAAACGCGAAAATAAATATGATTGGTCCGTTTGATTGGCAATACCGAGGAGACGGTGGGGATATTTGTCACTGCACTTCTCTACCAGGGAAAGAATTTGGTTGTAAAATACTGCAGTTCTCAGTTTAAATAAACGTTCAAAACTCGTTGTGTTCTATATTGATTTTGTTTCTGACAGTGTGGCGAAATAATTTGACCTCTTATTCGAGGAGCGTTTTCCAGAGAT
>JAHPZR010020456.1:0-15580 GCA_019787425.1 Platygyra sinensis | reverse complement strand
ATATTGACCGCGGTCTAGATTTTCCCATCTAGACCGGCAGCTAGACCAGTTATGTTTTGAAGCGAAAAAGTTGCGAACTAATATGCAAAATCATTGACTGTTTTCATCTAAGAATATTTATTTCTGTAAGTGCCAAAAAGCTGATGAGAAAATAAAATAAAGAGGACGAGCAAACTTTGGAAGAATTAAATTCGGTCGCTCATCATCGTTTGCAAGCAAAACTGTCACTTAGTACAAACCAGTTACAATTAAAGAATTCAGTTGTTCTTGTTTTTGCCATATAATAAACATCTTATTAACCGAGAAGGAGGTCTGTATGGGAGAATCTTGACCTCGGTCGTGTGTACGACCTCACTGTGTTCGGTCTGTACTTACGACCTCGGTCAAGATTCTCCCATACAGACCTCCTTCTCGGTTAATAAGAGCTAAATATTGGCCAAGTTCTTTTTTTCGTGTTTATGGACCCAGTCGAGTTCCATAAAGTCACAAAAAAGAACGAGGCCAATATCCAGCCGTCTTGCCCGCAAAACGTTTGGTGAAATTTTGGGGAATTTTTCTCGCGGGTAGTCTCGAGCAGGCAAGATTGCTCCATGTTGCCCGCTCACCGAGCTAGCCATATAATAGAAAATAGATTGACCAAGCTTGAGGTCAAGGTGGCGGGTAATGGCCAAGTTCTGTTTTTGCGTGTTTATAGACCGAGACGAAGTCGAGGTCCATAAACACACAAAAGGCAGGAGGGCAATATCCAGCCATCTTGACCGGACAAGCTTGGTCAATAGAGGATTTACTATACGGGGTAGAACAATAAAAAATGATCCTTATACTTATCATGCTTATCTTCAAGGACTGAAATAAATGAATGCAAGGACCCGCTCAAGGCAAATTCGATAAATTTTTGATCATCAAAAACGTCTCGAAATGGCTTAAATTTTTGGCACTTGACTTCTAAAGAAGGTTTTCTTTTTTGTTGTTTGTTTGGTTGTTTGTTTTGTTTTTTTTTCATTTTCGTTGAGGCTTTAAGTTTTCTCGTTTTCCAATTCCACTGATACAGAGACAACAGGAAATCTTTAACTGTCGCGGAAAATATTTTTCACGACACAAATTACGAATAAAAATTTTGATGAACCGACCTCCTCTTCAGAGAATTTTTTTCGCAGGACAGCCCGTAATCCCGAGCGAGCAGGATAGTCCGCTCGGGAAGCCAATCACAGCGCAGGATTTGGTTCATCTTGCCCGCTCACGGAGTTGGCCATATAGGAAGGCAGGTGCTACCTCCGTCTGCAATGCGGGTGTATCTTCTTGAAGTGATACTCCATTCAAAGATACCTTGATCAATTTTTGGGTGTCGAGCACAAATGGACACCTTTGATCTCTCTTCGGACTAAGTTTACAATTATACAGCACATTATAATCTATCAGAATTTATATAATACCCGAATTATTCTCGCATTTTGATTGGTTCTCGCCTATGATCTATGAGAGGACAGGCACATGATTGACTTCATCATTACAATGTTTTACCCTCCGTGTTCTAAAATGGTGGAAGTTTTGAGAATTGAGGTAACATTTTACGCAACTGCGCAAAAGATAAGGTACCAAAGAGTCTTGTCGGGGCATTGAACAGGTACGAGAAGCAGAAGAAAGAAAAATATGTTTCTCTTTTAAAAAATGACTCCAGTAATCTCGGCAGTCGAGCGAGATTTTAACTGATCAAAATTGGTATTGAAAGTGCATTAAGGTAAGAAACCATCGCTTTGTCTCGAATTTAACAAACCCAATAAACCAAATTTTTATAACGTTATAGATTATTTAAAATCTTCAACCTTTCTCAGTCTTAAAATAATTGTTGACACAGATTGATGTCAGGAGTGAAACATCCAAACATCACTTCGTAAAATCAGTTAGAATAAACACATAACCTTGCTTTCCGACGCGAATGTTCTGGTCCGTTTCAGGCCACAGCAACGCGCAAAGTATAGCTCACTACAGCTTATGACAAACTGTATCGCAGCTTTTAAGTGTCTCCGACACTATATCAAACTAATTAAGGAATTATTAACCACGGAGGACACTAATTTCCACCGTCATTTACAACACGAAACGAAGGGCCTCCAGTGTTGATCGCAACCCCAACTTTTCCGAGCGTATTTTCTAATTCCTGCAATACTCAAGGCAACGTCCAAGCTTGTCAGCTAACAGGGCTGCTTTATTATAGCATTTTCTTCAAGATTTGTAAATTTTGCTGTTTAATTCTGCTTTCGATGTAAGTTTTCATTCCAATTCCAACGAGCAAGCCATTTTCGAGTCACCTTTGACAGGGGCGTGATTTTCCTCGACCAATCACATTCTTTGCTACGCATAGCAACCAAAGACATTGCTTCATTTTGTATAAACAACAAATTACGTCAAATGGCTTTTTTCGTGTTCGCCAAAGAGGGCAAAGGCTGGCTTTCGTTTTATGTTGAAAGATTTTGAAATAAAAAAGCTTCATCTTTAGTAGTTTGTTTTGTTATTATATTAAACAATGGGTAAATATTGAGGCAAATCTAGTTTTGTTACTGTGCCTGGATCAGATTAACAAATAGGTTCCATGTTGCCGCGCATCTGTTCAGTAATAGATCACAGACGAGGTCAAAATATAGTAAGAACATTAGTAAGAACATAAATGACACACTCCGTAAGAACATATCAGTAAGAACACATATAATTAAGAACATCAATGACACACTCGGCTATCGCCTCGTGTGCCATCTGTGACCTATTACTAAACAGACGCATGGAAACATGGAATCTATTTGTCCATTTGATCCAGGCAAAGTTATAAAACTATAATTGCCTCAAAATTTACCTATTGTTTTGATGGAGTCAAAACAAAATACTGGAAATTAAGTATACGTTTTGTAGCTTAATATATAGACTTAGGCCAGCCTAAAAGTGTAGCTCCAGGGCCAGGTTGATCAGAGCACGATTAAGCTAACCCAGAAAAAGGTGTAATTTTGGTTTGAGTTTTGTAACTTTGCGGTGAGGTTTTCTGTATACTGTTTGGCCTCCTGTTTTGAGTATTAATGAACACCATATGCACAAAACAAAGCAGCCAGAAAAAATTGTACGAGAGAAAAAGTTATAATTTTGTTAACTTTTATACCTGGGTTAACGTTAACCGGCCTCCGAACAATTCAGCCTTCTTTTCAGCAAGTTAAGCTGAAATGAGCCCGCGATCCGAACGAAAACCAGCACTTGGTCAGCGGTCAACTTCAAAAAAGCACGCGACCTTGATGAGCTCTAAACCTGAGCTCGCGATATGGTCACGTGATACTGGTCAGCGGATTTCTTGATATGACAGCAGTTAATCAAACATAATATGCATGCCTTATATCAAAGATATATGCTGTAATCCAAGACTGCATGACTTAGTATTAGCTGGATGGCTGCCATGTTGTGCGACGTCGTTCGTCGTTCGTCGTCGTCGTTGGGCGCACGTGCCCGTGATCCATGCCGCTAGCCATTTTGACCTTAAGGAAAGAGTTCCATGGGTTCCTATTTCTATTCATACGTGTGGCTCCTTTTTCTATAATTATGGAGCTCCGCTTGGCGGTCCTTCGGGCCGCTGGAGCTCCGCTATAAGTGTTAAAAAAGCCTGGATGAAAATATGAAGTATGAAGAATCTTCCTTCCGACCATTTGGTTTAGAGTATAAGGTATCTTTTCTTGACAGTTTTAAAGCACAAGTTAAGAAAAATCTTTAAATTCATGTCTTAGTACCTACTTTTAAATTCTGAGATTCATTTTTTCTCATCTTTTACTTTCTTCCGTTTTTTTTCATTTTCTTTCTTGCCAACTTAACTGTTAGCCAATTTGTAATCACTCCGAAAAACATATATATTTGGCCTGAGCCAACAAAAACCTTATGCTAACTTTAGCTACTGAACTCTAAGGTGCAGGTTTTAATTGAGAAATTCGTCTCCAAAGAAGATCAATATTCGAACTTCGTTGTCGCCATTTTGAACAGTTCTGTGACGTCATTCCATCTGATTGATTTCGTCCAAATGGCATTCGAAGAGCCTTTTCACCACCCCTCCGGGTTTTGGCTGCTCTTTCGCCATATTATTCTGGGCCAAACATGCTCCTAACTCCGAAATGGGAGCATTGAAGATAGTGAAGTGGATAATCGCTTAGAAAAATATAGATTTTGCTGACCTTGTGAAGGATGCCAAGTCCCCTTTTAAAATGGCGACCTCCAAAGTCGCACATTGTGTTTAAGGAGATATTTTAAGTCTTCCTAGTTTTGTTTGTTCGGTTTATTCGGTTTTGGTGAAATACTTATTGCTGATTTTCTTAAATGTTATTGTGTCAAGTAAATGAAAAGTATTTCATGGGAGCTCCGTTTTTAGGCTTGTTAAAGCTATATATTAACCACTTATGTATGTATATATTCCATGTATACTAGTAATAAAGCTTCTTCTGTTTATTATTATTTTATAATGACAGTTTTAGCTGGCAAGAATAATCGAAAGAGGTTGTGTAGTGTAAAGCATAAAAATGGCACTTTGCCTCAGTTTACTAAGTAGTAACAATTATTAATCGCTTACCAAGGTTCAAAACATCTTAAAGAACAAACTGGGAAGACTGTGGAACCACTTGAAGAGCGTCTTTCCTTGCTGTGGTCAAGACCAAGAAGGTACACTTAACAATAAAAAAAACATCACAATACTTTATAGTTATTCCATGACCCTGCCTTGTATATGACGTGACAAATAGCCTTCGACGGATAAAAGGTGAATGACAAGAAGTGAAAAAGGCAAAAATTTGAATAAAAATGTGCGAAATTGCAAAATAATAAAATTCAAGTAATTATGAATGTTTGTTAAAAAGAATGCTATATTGTCCAGGTAGTGACATGATAATCTTGTCCGCATTGGGAGTCACTTTTACCAACAATAGAAGCGTTTTCAAAGTCAAAAGGGTGATCGCGTGACCAGGCATGAATTGCTGTTTTGTCTTTTGTGAAATGTTCTTTTTTCTGGTGTTGAAAGCTCTGCCCGTTTCTCCAATGTAGCACCACAAACAATTGGCACAAGGAATTTTGTACACGGCTTTTGTCTCCGAATCCAGCGAAGGTCGCTACCTTGGGGCTCGGAACTGTTGTTGCAGGGTGATCAATGGTTTGTCTAAAAATGTTAAGTGATGTTTTTGGAGGACTCGTGTCAAAGGTTCGGTTACGCCTTCCATGTGATGTCTGTGGCCAAGTTCACTTAGAGAGAGTAAAGTTCTTGCAATGTTACAAATGTAAGGCCATGAAATATTGTAGTCGGGCTTGTCAAAAAAGGGACTGGTCAAACCACAAAGTGTTATGCACCCCAATTTCGCACCTGTCAAACAAGGCAAACAAGACCTGGACCCAAGTGATAGTACCTTCGTCAGTTCTCTGACACCACAACGGCATGCTACAGAAGTAGGATTGGTTGGGAAACGATGTACTTTAGAGGGAAAGCTTAATGACCATTCGGTGGATGTATTATGGGACACAGGGGCTTAAGTCTCGATCATCTCCAAGGCATTCATGAGGAATTTTTCCTGGTGTTGTTGTCAAAGACCTGACCGTCACCCGATACCCCGAATACATGGAATGCTGGACAACGTCGGTGGGAACTCTTGGTTTTCTGTCCTTAATCAGGAGAAGGCCTATCATCAAGGATTCATGGGTCCAAACAGCCAACCTGCGACGGCTCCATGGCGCCTTTACGAATGCGTTCGGATGCCATTTGGCCTTTCCCGGGCAACTGAAGTATTCCAACGTTTTATGGAAAACTGTCTGTGAGACGTGGATACTGATTGTGTTCCTTACTTGGATGGCATTATCATATTCAGTACCTCCTTTGAGGAACACATTGAAAATACACGTAAGGTCCTTTAACGACTTAGAGAGCATGGAGTCAACCTGAAATCTCGGAACTGTAAACTGTTTAAGAGAGAGGTCACTTTTCTTGGAAATGTTGCGTCATTAAAGGGCTACAAGCTATATCCATCAAGTATCAAGCTAGTACTTGCACATTAAGACTCTCCTCCAAAGACCGTCAGCGAAGTAGGCCTATTTATAAGTTGGTGAAGACGCCTATTCAACCCCCACTGAAAGCTCAACAGGATAGAATGAACAAGGGTTGAAGTACTAATGGAGCCACTGATTGACTCGATCACAATTGTTCCAATGATGGCATATCCAGACTTTCAGAAACCATTCGTTCTTCATATCTACACCTCAAAGGACGGGTTAGCTGCTCTGTTGTATCAGTATCAGGTTGACATTCTCTGTGTTGTCGCATATGGATCTCGCAGCTTGATACCAGGCGAGAAAAATTACCACGTCCTCTCTGGGAAGTTGGAATTCCTGGCACTCAAGTGGGTAGTGTACGGTCAGTTTCGAGACCCTTTATTACGCACCTAGTTTCAAAGTGTACACTGATAACAATCCACTCACCTATGTATTATCCTCAACAAAACTAAATGCCACTGGGTTGGGCTGGATTGAGGAGTTATATGATTTTAACTTCACCATCCACCACCAAACAGGAAAAGGTAACTATGATGGAAATGTGTTATCTTGAATGCTGTCTGATGATATGACTTGCATGAAAACGTACACAGAGATAGTAGCAAAGGAAGTCCTTCAGGCTGTTGCATGTTCAGAAAAATCCCAAGAGCAAGGACAAGTGAACTGGGTGTCAGCCTTTACAGGAGACCACACCATCCTACCCAATGACCCAGTTAGGATGGATAAATTTACAGCACCAACAATAGATATAAAGCATGCAGTAGCTACTGACCAGGTTGTTCGCCATTGACTTTCTTCATTTAGAGAAGAGTAGTGGAGGGTACTAGTGAATTCGGCGTGGCCAACGATCAACAACAGGAGAGAGAAAACGGGAGTTACGCAAGACGCAATTTCTCCTGCATGGATGGGATAACCTTTCTCTCGACAAGGATGGCATACTTAGACGACATAAAGGAACTAGGTCACATTATTGTACCCAAGCAGCTTCGTCCACTCGTCCTCAAGGAACTCCATGAAAACATAGGTCATCTCGTAGTAGACGACACATAAGACCTTGCTAGAGTGCGCTTTTATTGGCCTCACATGCAGAGAGACATCGAACACCATGTCGGACAAGCCTGTCGATGCATTAAACAGAAGACCACAACGCCGAAGACAAGAGCTCCATTAAACCCTATCATAACCACCTCACCTTTAAAACTTATCGTCATTGACTTTCTTCATTTGGAGAAGAGTAGTGGAGGGTACGATTTTGTCCTAGGGCGCTTTCCTTTTGACTGGAAAAACCGGTGAGAATTTTGCTCCAAATGGAACAGTACAATTTTTCCTCCGGAAAAAGTGGAACGGGAGCAGCTGTACCATTTGACAAAAATTAACTTTTTCCTGGGAGAGCCTGGGTGCTAAAGCTTGGCAACAACAAACATGGCTGGCGAATTTGCAGTGGTGTTTGAAGTTCTGTTGGACTCTTTACGGACTCTTTACGCATTTCACTTGATCGAAGAAGAAGATGACTTGCCCATGCATGTTTTCTATGGCAGCATTAATTGCCCGGAGAAGTTTGAATCGGTGTCATGATATGGGTATTTCGAACAAACACTACCCTTCTATATTCCATTGATGAATTTCAAAGCCACTTCCGTAAGAAAAGAAGATACTGGGCATGGGAGACAGCTTCCCGTCGGAAATCCATTCGGAAGGCAAGTTAGAGGCGCACGGAAACAAATTTCAATCTTCTTGTGGTGCATTGCAAACGAGGAGAAAACGTGGCTATGCCGATCGATTTAATGTTACATGTAGCAGTGTCTCGAGAGTGGTTCGGCTCGTTACGGAAAGTGTACTGGCCTAAGAAATCAATACATTTAGTGGCCAAATGGTAAGATTGCTTTTTCTCTGATCTGTGTCTTCAAAAAACGTTCCGCTTGTTCAAAATGAAAACGCATATTGGACACTTAAACATAAGGGAGGACGCCATTCTCGAACGAAATCGCTTAATTATTTTTGCCAAGGAGCATGGTACTAGTGTGATAAAGTAAATGGTACAGTGATTTTCCGGGAATTCCGGTGAAAACGAAACAAGAGGAATACCTCTGAAGGTATTCCCTTTTTTTCGAAAAATTTTCTGTGGAAAGACCTGTTCCATTTGGTTTCCCACCGAGAAAACCCATTTTTCCATTCAAATGGAAAGCGCTCCTAGTTTTGCTGGATAATTTTACACGCCATTCCCAGGCGTATGCCACGAGAAACAAGTCTGCTAAGACAGTTCCCCAAAAATTTGACCATGATTTTATTCTCCGATTTGATTTCCCTTAAGGATTCATCATGATCAAGGTGGAGAATTTGAAAACCACCTCCACTGGGAGCTGGAGAGGTTGTGTGGCGAGGAACATTCTCGTACAACCCCTTATCACCCTCAAGGGAATGATTAAGTCGAGCGATTCAACTGGACACTTTTGGGAATGCTCCGCACCTTGCCAAAGACCCAGAAATCACGTTGGGCAAAACACTTGAACCGTGTTGTACACGCCTGTGACTGCACTAGACATGAATCAACAGGTTACGCACCATTATTCTTACACTTCGGTCGCCACCCTTCTTAGCTAGTAGCCTAATGTTTGGAATTAATCGTGACAACCAGTCACAATACGTGGAAAAGTGGAGAAGAGCAATGACAGAAGCATATGAACTAGCAGGCAAGAAGTCCAGTGAAGTAGGAGCAAGGGCCAAACAATGTTATAAACGGTTCGAACAAAGTTCAGTTGTATTGCTAGCTGGTGGTAGAGTTCTTACACGTAATCTGAGTGAGGTGGACCAGGGAAACTGCGATCACATTAAGAGGATCGGGTTCATGTCGTAGTTAGCCGTAAGGGTGACGATAGCCCTGTGTACGAAGGAAGCCTGGGGTTGGCACTGGTGGAAGCAGAATTCTACATAGGAATTTGTTATAGCCATGCAGTTATCTCCTTATCGACATCCCAGGCAAAAGTCTCCAGAAGAGAGCAGTAAGAGTTCAGAACGATAAGTGTAGCAATGTTCAACAGATACCCGACACCACAGGTTAAAGAGTTATGAGATTAAAGTAGTAGTGATGATGAGTCTGCCCTCATCCCGACGCAGACTTTAAAAGAGGTGGTTAATGAGAAGCCCCCGAAACCTTGGTTGAAGAGAAACCACCTGAACCTACACAGTCAGAGAATGCAATACCAGAACACTGTTATCAAGGGGAGCAAGCAGTGACCACACTGTTCTGGAAGAAATGGAAGAAGCCAGATCTGAGAGCGGATATGACCAAGATCCTTTAAACCAGAATGACAACAGTCAACTGGACTCTCCTGAACCTGAACCTAGGCCTAAACGACAGAGACACCCACCCACACATCTGACGCACAACACACTTGGCAATTCCACCTATGAGACTACCCACTAGCCGGTAGTGTATCAGCCAAAGGATGAGTGATGCAAGTACCTGGCTATGTTTTTTAAAAGGACTCAACCACTTAATTTGTTTTGTTTAGAAAAGGACAAACAAAAACAGTACACTTCAATTTCCGTTGTATTCCTGGTGTTAAAAATGAGTACTTTCAAAGATACAGAATGTATCCTCTGGATAGGTGATGTTACTGTTAAATTCAGTTGCAGCAGCGTCTCATTCAAGAGTTAGAAGTCAAGTTCCAGCGTAATAGTATCGCCTAGTTTTTGTAAAAGATGGATAACTTTCTGAGACATTTCCCTTATGAGTGTGCAACCTCTTAACGGGTAGTGTTTCACAACTGCAATTTATGTGCAAGTGTCAGGGACGACACTTTTTCTTCAGAGAGAAAGTTTGATAGGGTGACATGTGACGTAAAGTTCTAACATCCGTGACAGTTTACTGGAGGAGGAAAACATTCAAGAACACATTGAGATGTTGTATGGGTTTGTTCAGCGATAAATACAATGTTTGAACTGTAACGTGTTTACTGTGGCTTTATTATCCGTGGGTAACATTTTGAGGTCGAACCGGACCAGACTGCTGACGTCCGAGGCTCACTTCGCTTTTCACTTTGTGACTTCAAAGAAAACACTGGATCAGGACAGCACTTTTAAAATCGTAACGAATATTCTGTTGCAAACCCTTTGTAGGTTTCTAAAGTACTGTCTGATACCAAGATTAACGATAATGAAGTCCAGGTTTCTTTCAACGTCGTATTACTGTTCACCGCAATCCCTGTTGATAAAGCATGAGGCTGCATCAAGAGGAAACTTGAACAAGATGCTTTTCTTCCTTCTAGGACAAATTTGGACATTGATGACATCATCTCGCTTCTCTAATTCACCTTTTCCAATAACTATCTTGTGTTTAATGATAGCATTTATAAACAAGTTCATGGTTGTGCCATGGGCAGCCATGTAAGTCCTGTCGTGGCCAATCGCTGCGTGAAAATGATCGAGGAATCTACAATTAACAATTCGTCTCAGTGAAACCCAACACTTTCGAAAAGATACGTCGACGATAGCTTTTGCAGCAATAGAAAAGACGTTTGAGCTTTCCATAACATATTCAATTCAATTGACAGGAACATTTCGTTTACAATCGAGCTTGACTGTGATGGAAAGATCTCTTTTCTCAACACTCCGGTCTCCCGAAGAAATGGAGCAATCGCTATTGATGTTTATAGAAAGCCCACTCACACCGACCGATACCTTGATTTTAATCCTCATCAAAACAGTAAACATGTGGCCACAACAGCAGCAACTCTTTTGCGGGGAGCCTTAAATTTACTCAATTCCTCTGAAGGAAAAAAAAAAAAAACTGGAAACTTAGTCGGGCTCGTGCAGCTCTGGAGTCCAACAGTTATCCATCTAAGTTTATTCAAAGCATCCAGACTAACGAAACCCGATTCGTGACAAATGTATCTTCAGAGGAAGTTGTTGGATTGTTTTTTATGCCTTTCTCCCCTTTTACAGGCTAGGGACTTGCAAACTAGTGGGCTGTATACCCGCGCTCG
The DNA here is from genome assembly GCA_019787425.1 of Platygyra sinensis. Lineage (NCBI taxonomy): Eukaryota > Metazoa > Cnidaria > Anthozoa > Scleractinia > Merulinidae > Platygyra > Platygyra sinensis. The sequence goes on along the minus strand of JAHPZR010020456.1, from coordinate 4,547 downwards.
TTTACTGAGCACTAGAATAAAAACAGACAATCCCAGATGGAGTAAAATGGCTTAGGGCAAATTCCCAAAGCCGATTTAATCATTCAAACTTTCTTGAATTTATTGCAAAAATTAATTGCTCTATAACATGTGTTGGGCCCAGTAAAGGTGAGGGCACAAAAACGCCAAAGCAGAATGATAACCATCATGCTGCCGCCCCACCCAAGGGAAATGCAGCCCACCAAATATACTAGCAAGGAGATGTTCGAAAAACAAAATCTACCAAAGTAGAACTGCTGCCCATGCAAAACAGTTCGAGACACTGCGGAAAATACAATAACAAGCTAAATATAACATGAACTGCTGCCCTTGTTATTCAGTTGAAGAGTCTATGGTACAGAGGGGGATTCCCCAATCACTCCGAGAAGTCAAACAAACAAAATAAAAGGCAATGAGCCGAAACAATAATTACCAGTTATTACAGTACAGGGAGAACAGCTGCCCTTGCCAATCTGATCCCCCCATCCCTGACTTCTTAAATACAAATTATAGCTAAATTTAACATGAACTGCGGCCCTTGCAAATCAGTCCAGATATGAATAGCACAAAGGGAGATTCCCAATCGTAAACAGTAAACACACGGCCACAAACAGCAGCAACTCTTTTGCACAGAGCCTTAAATTTACTCAATTCGTCTGAAGGAAAAAAAAAAAACTGGGAACTTAGTCGAGCTCGTGGCCTTGTGCAGCTCTGGAGTCCAACGGTTATCCATCTAAGTTTATTCAAAACATCCAGACTAACAAAACCCGATTCTTGACAAATGCATCCTTAGGGGAAGTTGTTGGAATGTTTTTCCAAGATGTTTGAACCAACTGTGTCACGCAAGTCTTTTGCTTCTCTTCCTTACATCAATGGTGTAACCGAGCCTTTGACACGGTCCTCAAAAAACATCATGTTACATTTGTAAGCAAAGCATTGATCACTCTACAGCAACAGTTCCCGGCCCTGAAGTCTCGACCTTCCCTGGATTTGGAGACAAACGCCATGTACAAAATTTCTTGTGCCAATTGTTTGTGGTGCTACAATGGAGAAACGGCCAGTTTTCAACACCAAAAATGTCAAAACAGTGACAAAAGGCTTTAGGATTGCAAATCATACCTGGTCTCAGGATCACGCTTTTGACTTTGGAAACCCTTCTATATCATTGATAAAGGTGGTTTTAGAACAGGAAAGGCACTGGAAGTGTGGCATACCAAACTCCCAGTGCGGAAAACAATTCATGTCCACTACCTAGAAAATATAACATTCTTGTTAACAAATATTCATAATTATTAAAAACTGGATCATTGGATAATGCAATTCGAGAGTTTTCATTGGCTTACCCTTTATGGTATATCAGCCATTTTACCATGACCTACAAAAATGGCGAGCGTATGTGTGATTTTTTGGGCCTTTGGGTCTTCGAAGGGTAAAATATGAGTAAGAAGAAGCAAAGCAAAATAAAACAAAAATGCGTGAAATTGCAAACAATTATTCCACTCGCGCTTGTTGGATATGAGATGATTATAGCCAACTTGGCGCTACGCGCCTCGTTGGCTATCTATCATCTCATTTCCAACGCGCGTTCATGGAATAATTGTTAGATATAAACATTTTAAAGTATTTAGCAATTTCACGCATTTTTTTTTTTTTTCTCTGCTTCTTGTGACTCACATTTTACCCTTCAAAGACTGTAGTTCAGGCAGTCGAAAGCTGGTATTTTTTTAATCGTTTCTACCAGAGATCGTTATTAAACTCTACCATGATTTAGCCTAGCTGGGGCACTTCAATATTTCAACGAAGGCTTTATTATCTCATCCGACTGTAAACTTTTCTGTTTGTGGTAAACGAAGTGATGCTTTGGAATGGTGGCAGAATTTGTGGTGCAGTGCTACTCTTCGAGATAAAAAGCCACATTTGCGTTAGGAAAGCAAAACAAACATTTCCTGGCACGACCCCTCTCATGAAAAGCCGCGTTTGAGCACATTTCCAAACACTGACAAGCAAGTTGAAAATACGACAGGAAGTGGAGTATAACTGACGATCTTCTGCTTCTTCTGGAAATGTTGCCTGTGTCTTGAGTGTTCGATATATCTTCGGAATTGAATCTAAAAGGGGAAGCAAAATGGACAAATAAAATCAGAAAAATATATGCCAATTGAGGTCAGATATCCAAACACTACCAAGGTCATGATTCCTATCCTTAAACGTGATGAATTATATGAGTTCGAGAATATTATGGTAAGGTTTTGGGAAGTGATGCGTAGCATGAAAATTAAAATGACATATTTTGTGCACGCCTATCAAAGCAAGAGTTTATTGCTTTTCACGGCCATTTACGCAACAATTGCATCGAGACAAAAAAGATGAGCTTAGCATCGGCTAAGTTTACTGGAGTATTGGACAAGATTCAAGTGTAAGGTAAACTTTAGACCCAAAAAGAGAGCTGTTATGCTTTTTGTTTTTGGGTAAGAGTCAGTGTATCGGTTTCAGGATTATCCCATTGATTACTGTTACTTTTTTCATTCATTCTGTCGCTTTTGTTGTGTATTTACCAGCGTTTTCAATCGATTTTTCGAATCAAAAGCTGTGCATTACGAAATTAACATTAACAGGCTAAGCGACAATTACTCACAGAGTTTGTTTTCCATACAACTCAAGTATAATAGCTGATTCCTGAGATTCGGTGAACTAACCAGAATACAAAAAATGCATTATTCCACGTTCAGAATTTAATGTTATTCAATCTCCTGTTTTAAGATTCTCTGAATTATAGTTGCAGATATTACTTTGTTTTGTTCGTGTTTTGTTTGTTTGTTTGTTTGTTTGTTTTTTTTCTAAAGAATAATTTTGTACATATGCTGCTGTTTTCTAGCTCTTACGAAATGTCGGACCAGTAACAGTACTAATGGAAGCCCATCAGATTTGCTTTTTATGTTTACTTGATAAGTAAATCGTCGTCCAGACGAAGTAAATGTTTATCGGAACTAACAGTTTAATATTTTTATTTAATTTTTACGTCTAATTGTAATAGAAGAAAGAGAAGAAGAGCAACAAAATCAGCAGGGAATAGAGGATAATGTACAACATGATGATGTGGAAGGTATTTTCTTTTTTGACGTAATTAGTTTCACAAGTGATAATAGCAACTATCAATGGTCATCTTTTATTCATTCTGAACAATAATATGAAGCAATTTCTAGAGCGATTTCTGATCGATTGATTGATGGCTTTCGTTCTCTTGTTTCTTGTTTTCTTCTAAGGAGTTGGCGAAGGAAGAATGGAAGAGTTGGCACCTGTTGGCTTGCCTCCTCCGGAACAAGGTAACTTAGTTTGGATTACTTATTTGTTTATTTTCTTCTTTTTCTGTGGAGGTAAATTTTTACCAAATATTTTGAAATCCATTTCCATTAAAGTAAACAGCAAAATTTATCAGGCCACGCTGTATTTTTTGTGATGCCAGCCCATATAATTTACTTGTTATTGCATGTACTATTTCAAGACTATATTTTGTTACTGCAAGAGGCGACAAGATTGTCGTCTCTTGCTTTATGCCTGTCTTAAGTTTGGAGCAAAGATGGCACTAATGAGAAAGATCGGCTTACTAGTTTGCGATCCTTTTAGCAAATTTCAACCAGTAATATATATTTAGTAAATAAACCCCTTCAGGCGGCTGGTATGTCGGCTGATAATGTCCGCGGCTGAGAGATTGTCCGAAAAATGAACATTTGGCCGAGAAGCGAAGCTTCGAGGGCAAATGTGAAATTTTGAGGACAATCTCTCAGCCAAGGACATTATCAGCCGACATACCAGCAAGCCAGAAAGGGGTTTATTTATTTTATAACCCTCCCATTAATTTTCAGTTCGCAATAAACCGCTCGTAAACTGATGATAAAAAAGCCATTGGTGATCTGATGGCGAATGCGGTAATTGACGTGAGGGAGCAAAATAAATTTGATTGGTTTAACTAACTTTATTTCCACTGTGATTGGACCAAATTTGACAAGCTGTCAACTGAATTTAATTCTCGTAACGCCCCTTGGATCAAAAACTCGAAAACTTAGCGCTTTTGGTTCATATATTCCGACGTACTGTTCATAAACTTGACTAGAAAGAAATGTATTTCAGTCTCAGAATTTACATCTGTGAAACACGGAATGTGTAAAATCTGTAGCACTTGAAGGTGGACTGATTTTTCGTCGCTCTCTCGCTTGAAATGAAGTACTTCAGCCGGTTGTTGTTGTTTTGAGCTAAAGGTCACTGGGTTTCATCTCGCGTTGGTTTTCACGGCCTCTCTTTTCGAAGTAGAGAATGGTGTTAAACCATGCCGAATTTGCAAAACTTTCTGGAGCATTCAGACCAAGCTGCGACTGTATGGTTTTCCTTCCACTGAATTTTCTGGTTTCTGCGTAAAAAAGATTTCAACATGGTTCAAGTGCAACTGGAATTTTTGTCTCCTTCCTCCACGCTAAAGTCGGACGCAAACGGTTGGTTTATTTTATAGTTAGTTATCACATTGTATTGAATCT
>JAHPZR010020451.1:7500-13153 GCA_019787425.1 Platygyra sinensis | reverse complement strand
ATAAAACGAGTATGGTTACAGTCCAGGCAACAGCCTTGGAAATACACAATTTGCAATTTTTTCTCTGCATTGACTGAAATCACTTACCAGTTTTTTTTTTTTTTAAACTCTTTTTTTATCAAGAATGGCTGCTACATATTATTATAAGGTTAGCAAAAAATACTCACCTTCCTTTCCAAATTGCATTCCTTCACTTTGGTCCCACTACAAGGGAAAACAGAGCGAAAACAGCAAGAACACTAATAATTATAATTAATAATTTTAAAATGAAGTTTATGAAGTGTATATTTCAGTTGAAATTTCCCAGCTCAAGTTTAGTTGAAGTCAACATGTTAACTTTTAAAGCTCAATGCATAAATGAATGAAATTTTTTTTTAAATTGAGGTCCTTGGAAATGCCAAAAAGAGTCATTTTGGTGTACCATCTTCCACAGGGGCATTCTAAGAGGAGGGGGGGGGGGGTACTCTCTTAAGTGACCTATATGGAGAGGCTCCATCCAAAAGGGGTACCTTTTTCAGCCTTCAGCACAAGAGAAGGGATTTCTCAAGTTATGGTATATGAAAGGGGCAGCGAAATCTTTCTTTTGGATATACATGTATCATAAACAGTAACTCGGAATATTAAATGAAACCTATTTTTGGGTTAATATTTCTAAAGGTAATAACTTATGTTCTCCCATAGTGTTGTTCATTAACCTCACTCCCAGGGTTTGGAAAAGGGATGCATTGTTCTTGAGAAGGTAAGTGAAAAGTGTACCCTTTCGAATAAAAGATAATACAAATACAAAAGGGTAAAGGGGTTGGGCCTTGGGGCAGAACATCCCCATACAAAACATTGTACCCCCCACCCCCATCCCAAGATTCTGAGCAAGAGACTTCCAAAGTCATATTACCGTACATTACCTTTTTATCCACATTTGAAACCATTCTGTCATATTCTGCTTTTTCTTGCTCTGCTTTTAGCTTTTTCAGACGAGCTAAAAGTTCTGGACTCTAGTCAAAATACAACAAATTTACACTTAGGAGCTTACATTTTCAGTACAGTTTAGAACAATTTTAACATTGAAATGTGGGCAGATGATTGGTAGTGGTTTTTAAAATTAACATTCTTCTTAATATGTACACTGTATTAAAAGTTCTCTCAAGTCCAAGGGTCAATTTAACTAATTAACATCAGCTTTTCACATGTCTGTCCTGTTATTGACAATGAATTCAGTTATAACATTGTCAAAATAGTCTGCAGATCCACTCAGCCATCGCCTCGTGAATCCACATCTACTTTGACAATGTTATGGCAAAATTCATGATCAATAAAAGAACAGACACATAAAACACTGATGTCAATTTGTTTTTTATGATAACAAATTGTCTGCTCTCACTCACTGCCAAATCACATAAATTATAAATTCATGCGTCGGTCTACTTATTGACAATACAAGTTACTCAAATAGCGTTCAAGAATTTCTGCAGCTATTGTAAAAAACACATTGCACATGTAACATTGTATGCTATATTTTTTTCTGTAATCTATCCAAGACCATCATAGACCACGCGGGTACTGGAGTCTTCCCGCCACTCTGCCACCATCCACTCCTTGCTTTCACAAGTCTACAGCAGAACTTCTTATGTGTCATTGTTTCAACTCCTCTTGAGACTGACAACTCCACATCAGTTTTCTGACACAATGAGTTTGTGTCACTAACTGGATGACATCTATTTAATTAACATTCTTACTACCAATTAAAGTATACGTGTAATTATAAATAATATATTTCTTTCTGCAAAGGGCAATTATGATTTTGTTGTGAAGACAAGGAATTGTTCATTAACTGTACCGTGTTTTGTTTGATATGTACATTTCATGTCTGCCTCAGGGAACTTTCTAATTATTATCCTAAGCTTGCTTTTGAAATAAAACAAATCTTGACATGAAATAAATTGGCACCAACCTTTTCTGGTAATTTTAAAGGTTCAACATAAACTTCACTCCCTGTGAGAAGCTCATGTAAATACATCTTAGAACCAGAATCTGAAAATATTGATAGGATGAAATGATTTAATATTAATATTAATTAATTATACAGGCTATACAAATGCCGTATTCCAAAATAGCAACCATTTTAATTTTCTTTTTGTTTACTTGCCAATTAGCCCTTGATGACTTGTTCTTACACTCGAAATTCAAAAGAATGTTTTCCCATTAACGAGGTAACAGGGGCTAATTTGCAAGTAAACAAAAGAATACTACAATGACAGCCATTTTGGAATAAGGTGTACACATGGTATATACTTCTTTCACTATTTTCAAGAAAATGTTGCACAATCATCACCATGATTTATGATGGTGGAAGAATTTTCTATTTTTAGCCATTGTAAAGAAAGTGCACCTAGGTTGTATAGGGCTAATGATTTGGCCTGTTTCAACTGTTGCCATACTATCTTTTGGCTCTAATTCAGTCATACATACATACATACATTTATTTGGTAAAGCAGGTTAAGTTACATATAATGGCAGCAAAAGGCTGATGTGGACCTGCATCTTAAATAAGTTAAATAAAACTAAGATGATGTAAAATATGTGAATAAAGTCAAGTTAAAAATATACATAGTAATCGTGTTTATTAGCTATCATAGGAGCTCTAAATGAGAAATTATTAATGTCCTTGGAAAATCTACGCATTTTTTTTTCAAAAAGATACATATTTTATTTACTAGGCAAATATAGGTGTATAGATTAGAGGTAACAAAATCAGTAAAAGTTACTTGGAGTTACTGACAGAGAGGCTGTCAACTAGCTTTCATGCTCTGCTTTAACTTAACATAACAAATTGGCTGACAATAAAACTAACAAAAAAATCAAGTTGCCCTTGATGATAGAACAGGAAAAAATTCATGCTGCTGAATTATATACGAGATAGCAGATCTATCAAGTCAGGTCAAACTTCCTATCTTGTGGTAACGCATGGTGGTTTTTGAACATTTTTCATTAAGGTTTCCCAATAATTGGCTTTCTCTGTTCTTTTCTCTTGTCTATGGGAATGAATAATTATTAGTTTTTACTCACCTTACGAAACCAATCATAAAACAATCTAATTCAAGTAACAATAATGTGCTGTTCCAGAAGATATTCATACCCATATCATGGGCAGTTTTTGGGTTTGAAACCTGCTATGTCAGAGGAAATTAGACTAGTAACTGTTACACTTTATACTTTGCATGATTGGTTTGGTTTGAGTCGTCCTAATCCTCTGGAAATCTCAATTTAACATCATTAGATACTAATCCTTAAAAAATTTGGCTTCCTTGCCTCTATATTCCTTTATCCCCAATTTGAATCTGGAAATGGGACATCCCTATGCTTATCAGGAACCTCCCCACCAGCACTTCTCCAAATGGAGGGCAACTTCTGGCAAGCTTAGCACCTCTTGGAAATTTTTTCAAAGGAGCCAACAAAATTTTGCAGTAACTGATAAAATCTAGGTTGTATTGTGGGCTCCAGAGGCCTTAAATGAATTTGATGAATTTCTTGTCAGGTTGATTGTTTGCAACGAACACCAACCCGCAGAAAAACCTGCCATGTTTGGTTACTATGTGCCAGTGATATGTATTTATAAGGAAACCACTGTAATGGTGTCTGATCGAGTGAATGTCATTCATGTAATATCAAAGGTAAATAATTAGGCAGGGTTATACCCACACACCCCTTCTATTTTCATTAGTAATGAACACACAAAACAATTGAAATTTTAATTTCTTCACTTGTAGTTTAGTTGAAAAGTAGTTGCAAATTGCAGCAACAGCCAGAAAGAAGGAAGATATTTATCTCTTCTGGTTGATCACTGTCATGTTGATCAAAAAGTGAAAAACTAACAAGGTTTAAAATAGTGGCTGACACTAATGACATGTGATGTGCATTTTTTACCAAAGAAATACTTAGAAATAAGAAAGAGTTGCTATATGTTGTTCATATTGAGGCCAGTGTTGTATCCACCAGAAGCAACAGCGATAAACCGGAGATGATAAATATCTTGCTCCTTTCTGACTGTTGCATATGATCACTGCGTGACCATAAAACACTTAAGGTGATAAGAATTGAGACAAGTTTAAATGCCTTCGAGGGGACAGTCTAAATTTTTTGGGTCTGAGGTCTGAGTTTGTGTGACACCCAGGCAAATACGAACTTTCTACGTCAGTAGCACAGTGGCGGATCTAGGGTAGGGGCCCGCCCCCCGTCCCCGCCCCCACCCCCTTATTTTGGGTAAGAAAAGAAGAAATCAAAGAAGGAAGAAATTAAGCGGCAGGGCGCAGTGAAATAAAACCGCCCTCTGGATTCGCCGCTGTAGCATTTACATTACCTTTTTCCCACTTGAATTATTGCAAATTAACTACAGCCCTACAGAAGTTAAAATTGTTCTGAAACCAAACTTCATGGATACCACAAGTAGCTGGTAGTACCTGTAGTGCTTTTCTCTCGAAGACATTCCCAAAGTTGCTTTACTAACTTGAACGGTATTGGCACTATTTTCTCGGTTTTCGCTGATCCTTGATTAACTAAAGGCACTGCTGCATACATTGATAATGTTTCTGCCAGATCCTGTGGAATATGGTGGCATTTTATAGCTTCTGTAATGGTATGTTGCATGTCGCTTGTAAGCACAACATCGACCGCCATTTTGTTTAACCGCTTTCTTGTTGGATAGTCGGCTCACGTGAGCAGGTCATTCCACTTACTTCCGCTTTTTCCGCAATGGGAGACGAAGTTTCCACAAGTTGTCTCATTAATCTTGCCTTGGATTTGTCCACCACTTGGATAAAGCTTGCTCGAGCACTCGCACTTGAGGGTGAAGTAGAAAGAATCAAGGAAGATTACAGAAGAAATGTGTCCGAGCAAGCGTACAGAATGCTTTTGACCTGGAAGCAGCGAAACGGCTCCTTGGCAACCTTGCAAGTGTTAGGTGAAGCCCTGAAAAAATCGACCGTATCACGCAAGGATCTAGCTGAAAAGTACTGTGAAAACAACAATCCAGGCTCGTGGGAAACTGGTAAGAGATTCAGAAAGTCAAGCTTGTATGTTTAAATTTAGGGTACACTTCGTTGAAAGAGTACACAAACAAAACATAAACGCCGTCATCCTGCAGGGTAAGGTCGGCAGTCTCAAATTTTCACAGAATTTTCCTCTGAGAGATTCTTTTAAACTTCTTGATAGTATTTGGTGTTTTTTTAAATGTAGAGCGATTCCAAAAATAATGTTCGTTTGCAAGATGACAAAATATCCGAGCTCGGACATTCAATGAAATCGGCATGTGCATGTGCGTGACAATAATATTGAAATGTGCGTACGTGATCACTGCTATGCCCAGCAGTCAAAAATGTCCAGCAGTCAAAAAGCTCAGAGTATTCCTGAGAATTTTTCTACCGCAAATCGAAAGTAATTTTTACAATCGCGTTGCATTTCCGAACAAACATCAAATACTCTCAATGCGTTTCGACGAGACTAATTCTGTGCGAATTCAGTGAATAATTTTTGAATGCCGGGCGTTTAGTCTGTTTGAGACCGTGACAGGCAGTCGGATAAAGACCCTTATGATTTTATGGTATGCACAAGCTTGGAGAATTCGTCCACTACAAATCCACAATAGCTTTTAGAATCGCTT
>JAHPZR010020449.1:0-10090 GCA_019787425.1 Platygyra sinensis | reverse complement strand
TATCCCTGGTGGCAAGTTATTCGGTCTTATGTAAAATGAGGTATGGCGTCATTTGTTGCTATGGTAACTCAGATCCTGGTGAAATGTGTACCCCATTTGACACTTTCGTCTTTTTCTAGCACGCCACCAATGTGTTATTTTCTGTTGGATTGATAATGGTGGTGCTCTAGTCGCTCAAAGTCTAACGGTATCGCTACTCAAAAATCCGATCGAGGCACCTTAAAGTAGTAATGCGTGTTGATTAAAGTTCATACATGTACTTGTACTTTGTATCGGACCATATTATTGTGATCCGTGCAGCTTGCTAAACATTGCATGCTACGGAACATAAGGCCAACTGCATTGTTGTTGATGGCATTCGTCAACAGATGGTTTTACACCTATGAAGATCATTTCCACATTGCTCAAATTGTAGCTATGAGCATTTGTTACTGCCCTTTTTAATGGAATTAAGATCAGTGTCGGTTATGTCAAGACGAACGCAAACAAAGAAAAAATTATAGTTAATCTTACTAAGGATCCTAACCTGCACAAGTTTTTCACGATCCATAGTGTCGTATTTGCAGTAGTGTATGAGGTCATCTCCCTAGTCACATAAAACAAACACGGCGAAGAAAAAATTAATTAAAAGCCAATTTTTATAACAGCATGCAACAGTTGAATGTCTATCAACTTGTTTCATCAAGGCTTCCTGTCTATATCATGTCAATTAACTGCATAGCCCATTACCAAGTTGCCTTTCGTCTCTGTGTCGAAACGAGTCTTCGTGCGCAGCCATTCATGAAAATGTGTTTCTTTAGATTTTATAATTTTTTTATTTTTATTTTTAGAACTGTGATATCTGCGGGAGTTCTTTCATTACACGTGAAAGTGATCTAGTTTTCGCCGAAGTCCGCATGACAACCTAAAAGAAAAATGGCGGCCAAAGGGGAAGGCCAATCTATCCCATTTTCCTTTCTGTTTTGATCCCTTTTCCAATCTTACAACCGAGGGAAACTGGGCATATATACATCTTAAACCGCCTGCAGTGCGAAACGCCTTGTATTTTCTTAGCCAGTCTGGTCTTTTAATGTTATGGATTTTTGTGCTTGTTTTTCGTTCTTGTTGCTATATAAACGTCTTGTAAAATGAAGTGCTCTGTGTGATTCGGATCTTGCTGGAGGCCAAGAACCGACAAAAGTAAGGAAACCTATGGAGTTTGGTCATTAAGATCTAGGCGATGCCTGGCGATGGGAGCGGTCTTGACGATAAAAAGTAAGATCAAGAAACGTCAAACCTGAATGATATGCGGGGAAGAAACCTTCGGGAGAGGCAGCATAATAAAGCCAAATAATATGAAGGACTTGGATCAACTCGAAATTTGGCACAAAGAACGTTCAGTTCCCGGTTTTAGTGTCGACATTTTACATCTCACATCGAATTGAAGCCTTGTGCACTTGAAGACTTCGCGCCAGCTACTCAGTTTCCTGATCGTGTGTTTGTGTTGTAACTGTCGGATAAACAAAATTTCGATCACCAAACAGGACTGTTGCATTCGTTCGTTTAGTCGTCCGTGGTAATGGTGACTGGAGTTTGCACTGAATGCCCAATCTACGAACATATATTGTTGTAGAATGGGGTTGACAAGCCGAACACAACTCCTGCGTTTTCATGACGTTTGTACATTTGCCGTTCTTTGTTCGGTGGCTTAACCTTTTTTGCCGCTTCACTCGTGTTTTATGGGGGGCACTTCATGTTAACTTATATTGTAAGGGTAATTTTGAGCAGAGTTGAGCCGTTAGAACCGTGTTGTAGCTGAAATTTTTAGAAGTTATCGGTCTGCATGATTTCCGTTGTTATCGGCATGTCGCTGCGTTAAGTTTGACACCTCCGAGTGTAATTTGCCATGTGTTTATGCATTGTTTAGTCTCATTTCCATAGACTGCAAGATATGTTTTTAGTCTCTAAACTTGCATTTTGCTTTTGCGGAACTAAATGTGAGATTTTCCGTGAACGTGCTGCTTATTTGCATTCTATATTGTGACGCCAGGGGCCCGTTTCTGGAAAGCCCTGGAAACCTTTTCGGGCCCGTAAAGCCGTTTTTAGTGGATCTGCATCTAAAAAATTAAACGGAGAAGTGTATGCGCCTGAAGCTCCTAGTACGAAGAGAACTTCTGTTCATATTAAGAATTTGTGAATAAAGCATCTCTGTAATCGTAAGGTTCGAGATTTTGCTGTGGCTTTCCGGGCCCGAAACGTTTCCGGGGCTTTCGAGAACTGTTTGCAACTACATTATATTGATTCTTATAAAATAACTGAGCCACTACGCGCGCGCTCATTGGTCAATAGGTGTGTTTAGATGGGAGTATGTAAACACGGTTGTGACGTTTCAGAATTACGCGTATTTTTAATAATTATTTTATAAAAGCAATAGAGCTCTTTTTCCGTGTTTACGTAGCCTCATGTTAACACTCGGAGGGTTGGGAGAATTCTCGAAAGTTATGCAAACCCGAGACGTAACCCTCGACTACGTCTCGGGTTTGCATAACTGTCTCGAATTCTCCCAACCTTCCTCGTGTTTAGATGAGGCTATGTAAACACGGAAAAAGCGCTCTATTGCTTAATTATCAGGGATGACATAGTTTTCCTCGTACGTTCTTCTTCTGAGACGCCGTAGCTTCACTTCGAGAAAGCTATACGTTTTCTTGCTTGCTTACTTACTTACTTACTTACTTACTTGCTCTTACTTTTTTTATCTTCATGCAAATCAAACTCATTGTCATATGGAAAGTTTTGCACGAGGACTCGTTTTGAAACAGAGGCACAAGGTAATTTGGAACTGGCCTATTGGTTGCTGTGCAAGGATATTTTCACATTTCGGAAACCGTATTGTACCAATTTTTTGATATTATGGAGCTTGTTTCCTTGGAGTCCCTTGTTTATTGCTTTCTTGCTGGTCGTAAAACATAAGAGGCTTTTTGCGAAAATTTTTGGAATAACGAGTAGATATCAAACATCGAGAATATATTAATGCAATTCCCATTGCAGATTTCAGGCTGTTAAAAATAGCACTAACCGGTTTAATATGAACTTCTTTCCTCAAAACTTGAATATCCTGTGAAATAAAAGATGCGGTAAGGACCAGCGCATCACTTTCGGTTTGTGAAACATTGAATATTAATATTATCGTGGGTATATAGTTTAATTTGAAAGAATTATAGTACACCAATGCAAATACTGCTTTCTGATTGGCTAAGCTATCGTGCAAAAAGACGAGAAGACTAAAAAAATAATATTGACCTTTATTAAGGTGATTCCCTAGTAAAAGAACCCGCCATAGAATTCTTATGAAACTTGGTATGCTGTCGTTACAGTACAAGGAGATAATGAAAACGTAATAAAAAGAGGAAGTCACCGTGCTTGTTTTCATGCCACAATACTGACAAATATGGTTATTTAGGTGACTTTTGGTTATCTCAGTGCGCAACAAATTAGCTCAATTATTTTTCAATGCAACGCGTTATATCACACAGAGTTTGGCTTTCTTTGTCCGGGAGAGTGTAAGCGAGGGAAGAGAGTGTTGATACGTGTTCCTTGTGAACGGTTGTCCTTTACCTACGGGGTGGCCTTTCGTGGCCTACTTTTACGGTTCGACACTACAAATTGGCGACGAGCATGTCGAATTCAGTAGAAAGAGCGCTTCCGCCCTTAGATTTAACAGGTTCTTCCTCTCAGGTCGCAGAACGATGGCGACAGTGGAAACGATCGTATCAGTATTACATCGATGGCAAGGGAATCACGAATCCTTCTCGGAAAAAGGTTCAGTTACTTCATTTAGCGGGTATGGAAGTAAGGAGACATTTACTAAGATCTTCCAGATCCTGGATCACAGAATGCTGACCAGGATAATAAGTCGGTGGTGTGTCTGCGAAAGTTGGATGCTCATTTTGGAGTAGAGGAAAATGCACCGTACGAGCGTCATGTCTTTCGTCAAACTTACGCCGACAAAGGGGGAGATCACTGACAAGTTCATTGTTCGTTTACGTAAGAAAGCTCGTCATTATATGTAATTTTCGGAGGAAAATCTGCGGGACCAATTGATTGAAAAATTGCCTGATGTTGAGCTAAAGAAGAAGCTATTGGAAGTCAATAATATTACCCTGGAAGCTGCAATGGATAAAGTTCGAAAGTGGAAAGCTTCACGCGAGCAGGCAAGTCAAATGGTCATGCCAAGCCAAGAACCTGGAGCAGGCACTAATGCAATTGAGGAAAGTCCTGGGCATGGAACCAAAGGAAAAAGTGTTTGTTTCAACTGTGGTAAAGAAGGTCACTTTGCTCAAAGTAAAAATTGTCCGGCCCGAGGTCGCAAGTGCAGCAAGTGTGGTAAATATGGTCATTATGCTAGCTGTTGCAAGGGGGAAAGAACTTTAAGTTTGGAAAACAAGGCACCACTCAAAAGTGGGGAGGCACATAGCAGCGTCATGGTAAGAGGAGACAGGCCAATCAAGTTGAGGATCGTTGTAACGAATCAGGTGAGGGTGGCACGTTTACTTTCACTATAGAAGAACAGACATCTGCTATGTCAAATTCCGCTGAGCCAGTGATCTCAGTGAAGATTGGCGGAATCAGCAGAGATGTGTTAATTGATTCAGGTTCTGCAAGTAACCTTATCAGTAAAGATACACTGCAGGAACTTAAGTACCAGGGGCTCAAGATTGAATTAAAACCTTGCAAGAAGAGATTGTATGCTTATGGGGGTCTAGCCTGCAAACAGGTTCTCCGTATGGGTTTTTTCCGAGATTTGCTTTCGAATGGCGCCCGGGCGGGCGAGAGAGGGAGAGCCTGCAATGGTCCTTGTACGATTTGAGCTCTGCCTCCTTTCCCGCTTGACTGATCTTTTAAGTTATCAAATTGAAATGAACCAATCACAACGAAAGCGGAAATGACCTTGTATGTCAAGACAGCTGTCAAAAAATGAAACTTTTGATACAAGGGCGCTTGTTTACGTTGTTATGAACTCGAATCCAAAACTCCGAAAAAAACTTTTCGACGAAAAGCTGGAAGAAAACCCCTCGATTTATTAAAGTGTTCCCTGCCAATAAATTATATTTTCAAATCCCACTCTTGAAATTGTGCCATGCTTTGAAGAGATGATGTTCAGCTCGTGTCATCTACTATAACATAACAACTGAGTTTCATTACGCGAAACTCGCCTCAGCTTATGGATGTTATGTATGGGTAAAAACGTTAATAGACATTTCAGCTCATTTTAGCCCTTCTTTTAGCCGAAATTTTGAAATATTTGTACTAAAAATAACTGACCTCAATGATAATACCTCCATGCTCTGAAAGGGGAGAATCACGTTTCGCGTAATGAAACTCGGTCGTTGTGTAATAGTAGATGACGCGGCATGCCGCGGCAACTATGTCGCGTTTCACAAGCTGAACGCTTGAATTGTAAAAAAATAACTCCTCTGACAACGAAAGCTGGAGCCGCCTATGTTCCAGTGAGATAGGATCGTCCAAATTTGTTTACTTTTAGCTCCTCCATCTTCCTGAAGTCGCATGACACCAAGCTTCGTTTGAAAAATAACCATGCGCGAAAAAACGTTGACGCTTCACCGTTGAATGCAAATGGTAGTATCTGACATGTGTCAAGTCGAATTGGCCAATCAACAATTTACGTTCAGAATCTGAACGTAAATACTCAAATCGTACAAGGACCATTGCAGGCTCTCCCTCTCTCGCCCGCCCCCTAGCTTCTTACCGCACGCCATTCGAAAGCAAATATCGGAATAACCCATACGGAGAGCCTGTTTGCAGGCTAATGGGGTCAAGAGCTTGGAGTTGAAGGCCAGTTTCAGACAGAAGTTTCCGTATTCAAAACAAAGGTTGTGGTAAATTTCATTGTTGTGCAGTCCGGGCGTTGATTGTTGGGATATTCGATTGCCAAAGATCTTGGAATCCTTTGTTTGGATCCCAAGGGAACTCTCGGGACGGGAGACTGCCCCAAGTTGATGATACCTTTGTGGGAGAACTCAAAGAAAAATACCCCAGTGTGTTCCAGGGAATTGGAAAGCTTCAAGATTATCAGTTGAAGCTACACGTTGATCCCAGTGTAACGCCAGTCGTTCAAAAAAATGCGACGAGCACCGTTCTCTGTAAAGGACAAAGAAACTGCCTAGGTTAAAGAACTCCTTGAAAAGGACATAATTGAGAAAGTCGGGGGACCTACGGTGTGGGTAAGCCCAGTCGATGTCGCTCCTAAACCGTCAGGGGACATAAGGTTATGTGTCGATAGGCGTAGAGCCAATGAGGGCATTATTCGGGAACGATTGCCCATACAAACCATAGATAAAGTCCTTGAAAGTCTCAGTGGGAGTGCTGTTTTCTCAAAGTTGGATTTAAGGTGGGGTTTTCACCAAATTGAGCTGGATCCTGAGTCAAGGGATATCACTGCTTTCGCCACCCATGATGGCATATTCCGCTACAAGCGTTTGAGTTTTGGTGTGAACACCGCACCAGAGAAGTACCAGCATATCATCACCCAGTCAATGGCGGGTCAACAAGGGTGGCAAACATAGCAGATGATCTTATCGTTCATAGGCGAGAGTCTGAGGGGCATGATAGGAACTTACACTGTGTCTTACAATGTCTTAGTGAGAAGCAGAAGTCCGTAGCTTCTTAGGGCTTGTTGGATTCAGTGCCAGGTTTATACCTGATTTTGCTACCACTGCTGATCCCCTCAGAAAGCTTGCAAGAAAAGGAAAACCGTTCGTGTGGGGCGAGGAGCAGGAACAGTCATTTCAGAGATTGAAGGGTTGAGTTGCAAGTGCACCAGTCCTAGCTTACTTCGATAAGAACACACCCACTCGTGTTATTGCTGACGCAAGTCCAGTTGGGCTTGGCGCTGTGCTGGTGCAAGAAAAGAATGGGGAAAGCCGTGCCGTCTGTTATGCCAGTCGTAGTTTGAGTCAGGTGGAGCGTGGTTATAGTCAGACAGAGAAAGAAGCACTAGCCTTAGTCTGGGCGAGTGAACGCTTCCACCGCTACTTGTACGGGCTCCCACGGTTTGATCTGGTGACAGACCATGAAGCTCATAAAGTCATCTACTCAAAAAAGTCTAAGCCTTCAGCCAGAATAGAGCGCTGGGTTCTGCGTTTACAACCATACAACTATTAAGTTTGCTATGTGCCTTCAAGAAAAAAAATCGCAGATGCCCTTTCCCGACTGACTAAGGTACCTGCTTCAGATCATTCCATGGAAGATGATGGATACGTACGCATGATAGCTTTACATGCTGTCCCTGTTGCATTGAGAATTAAAGAGATTGAACAAGTCTCAGCACAAGACTCCGAGTTGCAAGCAGTCAGGAATTTCCTCATCGATGGAAAATGGGACAATGCCCCAAAACAGTATTTGCCAGTCCGCAATGAGTTGACTTTTATCGGGCATGTGATTCTACGGGGAACAAGAATTGTTATACCCCAAGCACTTCGCAAGAGAGTTGTCAGTTTGGACCACGAGGGGCACCAGGGAGTCGTAAAGACAAAGGAGAGACTTAGAACAAAGGTCTGGTGGCCTCCTATAGATCTTGATGCCGAGAAAAGGTGTGCGGAGTGTTACGGGTGCCAGATGGTTACCAAGAACGTTCCTTCCCCACCATTGAGGTCAACACCATTACCCAACCAGCCATGGGAAGAAGTAGCTGTGGATCTAATGGGTCCGTTACCGTCTGGAGAACGTTTGTTAGTTCTCGTTGATTATTACTGCTGGTGGATGGAAGTTGATGTTATCCGAACAACGTCCAGCAAAAACCATCACTCAGTGCTTGGATGCCCAATTTGCAAGACATGGATTGCCTATAGGTCTGCGTACTGACAATGGCTCAAATCTTGTGTCTAAAGAAGTAGAAGATTACCTGAATGAAATGGGGATCGAACACCGTTACACAATACCTCTATGGCCAAGAGCTAATGGTGAGGTAGAGAGGCAGAACAGGTCACTTCTGAAGTCCCTGAGAGCAGCTCATGCAGAAGGAAAGAATTGGAGAGAGGAGCTAAACAGGTTCCCTTTGGCGTACAGGTCCACGCCACATTCAACTACAGGAAAAACTCCTGCCGAGTTATTGTTTAGAAGAAAGCTAACAACTAAAGTGCCTGAGCTAGTCAATGTTGAAGAGGAGGAAGTAGAAGTAAGCAACCAAGCGGTCAGTGACCGGGACATTGAGAGAAAGCAGTTTAACAAGGACTATGTTGACAAGAGGTTTCATGCCAGAGACCGAGTTGTGAGAGGAAGAGACAGTGTTCTGCTTGAGAAGAAGAAGGAAAATAAGCTGTCACTTTGCTATGAGAAGGCACTATATCAGGTGATGTCTCGATATGGGGACCAGGTAGTGTTGCGATCAACACAAAGTATCTAGTATAAACGCAACCTTCAGCATATTAAGCCCTTCAATATGCCAGATCCAAAAGAACAGGAAACGCCGCTACAGGATGATGAACCACGGACTGAACTTAAGCCGTTTGAGACGCCACCTATGGCTGAGTCACCACCAAAAGATGTACCTTCTGCTGTACCTACAGCTGAGCAGCCTGTAAGGAGATCCGGCAGAATTACGAACCCTCCGAAGACTCTGAGTGACTATATTCTGTACTAAAACTAGTGACATTTGCATTTCCATATTAGTACTCGCTGTTATCCCATGAGTGACATTGAAAAGTTGTTTTATGAGCTGAACGACAAAGGCTATGTTTATGCCGTGTGATTTTTGTCTTGAACAATTGGATTTGAACTGAACTTTTACAGTGTACAAACAAACTGCAAATTTGTAATTATCAGGTCTTTCGAAGTTAACTACTTAAGTGAAGAAAGTGTTAAAGGTCTAGTGTACACCCGGGAGAGTGTAAGCGCGGGAAGAAAGTGTTGAAACATGTTCTTTGTGAACGGTGTCTTTTGCCTACGGGGCGGCCTTTCAACACTACAGTAACCACATTTGTCGGCATTGTGGCGTGAAAACAAGCACGGTGACCTCCTCTTTTTATTACGTTTTTAATATCTCCATGTCTTGTAACAACAAGTTTCATCAGAAATCTATGGCGGGTTCTTTTACTAGGGAATCACCTTAAAAATCTCGAAGTGGTCGAAAACATTGTGCCGCACGTACACAATTTGAAGTTTTCAAATGTTGTGGTGTAGTGTAATACAATGTTTTGCTATCTTAAGCAACGTAAATTTAGTGTAAAGCAATATTTCGCAATTCTGCACTAATCACCTGGAAATTAAAATCGTAATTGTCATCTCGCGCAATTTCTGGTAATTCAACTCCGTTACGAACGTGTTTGGTCCATGATGCTCGACCTGTGGAATGGATGGATGAATTGGAACAAAAGTTTATGTTTTATACTTTAGGTAAATTGAAATCAAGATAAAAAACGCTTTCTGTAATTTGAGCAAATATTCAGCTAATGGTTTGACTCTGTGACGAATTGCTGACTCTGATGATGCGCTCTTTAAAACAAATGATCAAGGTTAGAGCGTTTTCGAATGAGTGTCTTAAAAGTAAAACGAAAAAGATTGAAAACTGCTTTATTCAGTAATTAAAATTAAGAAAACAATAATATTAGCAATAAAAATCTTACACAACCTTGCAGGTGGGTGTGAAGAAGTGCGGCAAACACTTTTATGCCTTTTTCTGGCAGTTTTGTGGAATTTAAGTTTTGCTGGAAAAAGTAAGCGAGACAATAATTATGAGAGATGTCACAAACAAGGCGAGACAGATGAGGTATTAATTGAACTTCGTTAAGACGAAGATTCCAAACGACAGGTTTGAGGTAGAAACACAACGAAATTATTAAACATTCGACTTTTGGAAGTGAGTCCAAATGTTTTAATTAAAAGTTTTTGTGTGCGGGCTGTAGTGCCTGTATGTCGGCGAAACCGCCTAGCATTTCTCCTCGCGCGTACGTGAGCACATGTTTAGTCATGGGACCTCTCACATTTTTAAACATTTAGAAAATTCTGAGCATTGCCGCACTTTATGCTCTAATGACTGTTTCAGCATCCTAGATCACGCTTCCACCACCTTCCAAATTAAGATAAAAGAAGCCAT
>JAHPZR010020448.1:5000-20059 GCA_019787425.1 Platygyra sinensis | reverse complement strand
ATTAGGGAGCCGGCATAGTTTTGTTAGTTATGTAACTATTTCTCTTCTTCACTTAGATGTGTATGGATGTATTGACCCATTGCTGGTTTGTTTACGCAGGACATAACGATAGCTCGGGTATCCGTTTCTACTATACTTCGAATCTCCGAGAGTACGACGCTGGCATATTTGCTATCGGAGAAGCAACGACTTCATTCTTGGTTATCCCACCGAGACAAGAATCGTGGCTATCTGTCGGTTATTGCTCCAAAGAATGCTACAAGGTAAGGCCTGCGATCCATGTACCTTCCGCAAACAAAGATAGATCTGTATTAACGGGGCTCTATCATGAGAAGGAAGTCGAAAAGCAGAAGTCTAAAAGACATTTTCGATCATGGAACCTAAATGTAAATATTGCCTAAAGGCCTGCATAGTAGCAGACACGTCGATATTTTAAGAAACAACACAACACTTTTTATAAACATGTTTCGACAGAAACTTCTGTCATCTTCAGTTTAAGTCGCAAAGTACAGAGCTGAATATACAGTGTGAACAAAAAAGAACAAAAGAAAACATGACAATGTAAAATATTACAAAGAAAGTTTTAAATTAACTCGATAAAGTTGATGATAAAGTGTAGGTTTTCACCACTGAATATGAATGGCTTCTTTTATCTTAATTTGGAAGGTGGTGGAAGCGTGATCTAGGATGCTGAAACAGTCATTAGAGCATAAAGTGCGGCAATGCTCAGAATTTTCTAAATGTTTAAAAATGTGAGAGGTCCCATGACTAAACATGTGCTCACGTACGCGCGAGGAGAAATGCTAGGCGGTTTCGCCGACATACAGGCACTACAGCCCGCACACAAAAACTTTTAATTAAAACATTTGGACTCACTTCCAAAAGTCGAATGTTTAATAATTTCGTTTGTGTTTCTACCTCAAACCTGTCGTTTGGAATCTTCGTCTTAACGAAGTTCAATTAATACCTCATCTGTCTCGCCTTGTTTGTGACATCTCTCATAATTATTGTCTCGCTTACTTTTTCCAGCAAAACTTAAATTCCACAAAACTGCCAGAAAAAGGCATAAAAGTGTTTGCCGCACTTCTTCACACCCACCTGCAAGGTTTGTGTAAGATTTTTATTGCTAATATTATTGTTTTCTTAATTTTAATTACTGAATAAAGCAGTTTTCAATCTTTTTCGTTTTACTTTTAAGACACTCATTCGAAAACGCTCTAACCTTGATCATTTGTTTTAAAGAGCGCATCATCAGAGTCAGCAATTCGTCACAGAGTCAAACCATTAGCTGAAATATTTGCTCAAATTACAGAAAGCGTTTTTTATCTTGATTTCAATTTACCTAAAGTATAAAACATAAACTTTTGTTCCAATTCATCCATCCATTCCACAGGTCGAGCATCATGGACCAAACACGTTCGTAACGGAGTTGAATTACCAGAAATTGCGCGAGATGACAATTACGATTTTAATTTCCAGGTGATTAGTGCAGAATTGCGAAATATTGCTTTACACTAAATTTACGTTGCTTAAGATAGCAAAACATTGTATTACACTACACCACAACATTTGAAAACTTCAAATTGTGTACGTGCGGCACAATGTTTTCGACCACTTCGAGATTTTTAAGGTGATTCCCTAGTAAAAGAACCCGCCATAGATTTCTGATGAAACTTGTTGTTACAAGACATGGAGATATTAAAAACGTAATAAAAAGAGGAGGTCACCGTGCTTGTTTTCACGCCACAATGCCGACAAATGTGGTTACTGTAGTGTTGAAAGGCCGCCCCGTAGGCAAAAGACACCGTTCACAAAGAACATGTTTCAACACTTTCTTCCCGCGCTTACACTCTCCCGGGTGTACACTAGACCTTTAACACTTTCTTCACTTAAGTAGTTAACTTCGAAAGACCTGATAATTACAAATTTGCAGTTTGTTTGTACACTGTAAAAGTTCAGTTCAAATCCAATTGTTCAAGACAAAAATCACACGGCATAAACATAGCCTTTGTCGTTCAGCTCATAAAACAACTTTTCAATGTCACTCATGGGATAACAGCGAGTACTAATATGGAAATGCAAATGTCACTAGTTTTAGTACAGAATATAGTCACTCAGAGTCTTCGGAGGGTTCGTAATTCTGCCGGATCTCCTTACAGGCTGCTCAGCTGTAGGTACAGCAGAAGGTACATCTTTTGGTGGTGACTCAGCCATAGGTGGCGTCTCAAACGGCTTAAGTTCAGTCCGTGGTTCATCATCCTGTAGCGGCGTTTCCTGTTCTTTTGGATCTGGCATATTGAAGGGCTTAATATGCTGAAGGTTGCGTTTATACTAGATACTTTGTGTTGATCGCAACACTACCTGGTCCCCATATCGAGACATCACCTGATATAGTGCCTTCTCATAGCAAAGTGACAGCTTATTTTCCTTCTTCTTCTCAAGCAGAACACTGTCTCTTCCTCTCACAACTCGGTCTCTGGCATGAAACCTCTTGTCAACATAGTCCTTGTTAAACTGCTTTCTCTCAATGTCCCGGTCACTGACCGCTTGGTTGCTTACTTCTACTTCCTCCTCTTCAACATTGACTAGCTCAGGCACTTTAGTTGTTAGCTTTCTTCTAAACAATAACTCGGCAGGAGTTTTTCCTGTAGTTGAATGTGGCGTGGACCTGTACGCCAAAGGGAACCTGTTTAGCTCCTCTCTCCAATTCTTTCCTTCTGCATGAGCTGCTCTCAGGGACTTCAGAAGTGACCTGTTCTGCCTCTCTACCTCACCATTAGCTCTTGGCCATAGAGGTATTGTGTAACGGTGTTCGATCCCCATTTCATTCAGGTAATCTTCTACTTCTTTAGACACAAGATTTGAGCCATTGTCAGTACGCAGACCTATAGGCAATCCATGTCTTGCAAATTGGGCATCCAAGCACTGAGTGATGGTTTTGCTGGACGTTGTTCGGATAACATCAACTTCCATCCACCAGCAGTAATAATCAACGAGAACTAACAAACGTTCTCCAGACGGTAACGGACCCATTAGATCCACAGCTACTTCTTCCCATGGCTGGTTGGGTAATGGTGTTGACCTCAATGGTGGGGAAGGAACGTTCTTGGTAACCATCTGGCACCCGTAACACTCCGCACACCTTTTCTCGGCATCAAGATCTATAGGAGGCCACCAGACCTTTGTTCTAAGTCTCTCCTTTGTCTTTACGACTCCCTGGTGCCCCTCGTGGTCCAAACTGACAACTCTCTTGCGAAGTGCTTGGGGTATAACAATTCTTGTTCCCCGTAGAATCACATGCCCGATAAAAGTCAACTCATTGCGGACTGGCAAATACTGTTTTGGGGCATTGTCCCATTTTCCATCGATGAGGAAATTCCTGACTGCTTGCAACTCGGAGTCTTGTGCTGAGACTTGTTCAATCTCTTTAATTCTCAATGCAACAGGGACAGCATGTAAAGCTATCATGCGTACGTATCCATCATCTTCCATGGAATGATCTGAAGCAGGTACCTTAGTCAGTCGGGAAAGGGCATCTGCGATTTTTTTTCTTGAAGGCACATAGCAAACTTAATAGTTGTATGGTTGTAAACGCAGAACCCAGCGCTCTATTCTGGCTGAAGGCTTAGACTTTTTTGAGTAGATGACTTTATGAGCTTCATGGTCTGTCACCAGATCAAACCGTGGGAGCCCGTACAAGTAGCGGTGGAAGCGTTCACTCGCCCAGACTAAGGCTAGTGCTTCTTTCTCTGTCTGACTATAACCACGCTCCACCTGACTCAAACTACGACTGGCATAACAGACGGCACGGCTTTCCCCATTCTTTTCTTGCACCAGCACAGCGCCAAGCCCAACTGGACTTGCGTCAGCAATAACACGAGTGGGTGTGTTCTTATCGAAGTAAGCTAGGACTGGTGCACTTGCAACTCAACCCTTCAATCTCTGAAATGACTGTTCCTGCTCCTCGCCCCACACGAACGGTTTTCCTTTTCTTGCAAGCTTTCTGAGGGGATCAGCAGTGGTAGCAAAATCAGGTATAAACCTGGCACTGAATCCAACAAGCCCTAAGAAGCTACGGACTTCTGCTTCTCACTAAGACATTGTAAGACACAGTGTAAGTTCCTATCATGCCCCTCAGACTCTCGCCTATGAACGATAAGATCATCTGCTATGTTTGCCACCCTTGTTGACCCGCCATTGACTGGGTGATGATATGCTGGTACTTCTCTGGTGCGGTGTTCACACCAAAACTCAAACGCTTGTAGCGGAATATGCCATCATGGGTGGCGAAAGCAGTGATATCCCTTGACTCAGGATCCAGCTCAATTTGGTGAAAACCCCACCTTAAATCCAACTTTGAGAAAACAGCACTCCCACTGAGACTTTCAAGGACTTTATCTATGGTTTGTATGGGCAATCGTTCCCGAATAATGCCCTCATTGGCTCTACGCCTATCGACACATAACCTTATGTCCCCTGACGGTTTAGGAGCGACATCGACTGGGCTTACCCACACCGTAGGTCCCCCGACTTTCTCAATTATGTCCTTTTCAAGGAGTTCTTTAACCTAGGCAGTTTCTTTGTCCTTTACAGAGAACGGTGCTCGTCGCATTTTTTTGAACGACTGGCGTTACACTGGGATCAACGTGTAGCTTCAACTGATAATCTTGAAGCTTTCCAATTCCCTGGAACACACTGGGGTATTTTTCTTTGAGTTCTCCCACAAAGGTATCATCAACTTGGGGCAGTCTCCCGTCCCGAGAGTTCCCTTGGGATCCAAACAAAGGATTCCAAGATCTTTGGCAATCGAATATCCCAACAATCAACGCCCGGACTGCACAACAATGAAATTTACCACAACCTTTGTTTTGAATACGGAAACTTCTGTCTGAAACTGGCCTTCAACTCCAAGCTCTTGACCCCATTAGCCTGCAAACAGGCTCTCCGTATGGGTTATTCCGATATTTGCTTTCGAATGGCGTGCGGTAAGAAGCTAGGGGGCGGGCGAGAGAGGGAGAGCCTGCAATGGTCCTTGTACGATTTGAGTATTTACGTTCAGATTCTGAACGTAAATTGTTGATTGGCCAATTCGACTTGACACATGTCAGATACTACCATTTGCATTCAACGGTGAAGCGTCAACGTTTTTTCGCGCATGGTTATTTTTCAAACGAAGCTTGGTGTCATGCGACTTCAGGAAGATGGAGGAGCTAAAAGTAAACAAATTTGGACGATCCTATCTCACTGGAACATAGGCGGCTCCAGCTTTCGTTGTCAGAGGAGTTATTTTTTTACAATTCAAGCGTTCAGCTTGTGAAACGCGACATAGTTGCCGCGGCATGCCGCGTCATCTACTATTACACAACGACCGAGTTTCATTACGCGAAACGTGATTCTCCCCTTTCAGAGCATGGAGGTATTATCATTGAGGTCAGTTATTTTTAGTACAAATATTTCAAAATTTCGGCTAAAAGAAGGGCTAAAATGAGCTGAAATGTCTATTAACGTTTTTACCCATACATAACATCCATAAGCTGAGGCGAGTTTCGCGTAATGAAACTCAGTTGTTATGTTATAGTAGATGACACGAGCTGAACATCATCTCTTCAAAGCATGGCACAATTTCAAGAGTGGGATTTGAAAATATAATTTATTGGCAGGGAACACTTTAATAAATCGAGGGGTTTTCTTCCAGCTTTTCGTCGAAAAGTTTTTTTCGGAGTTTTGGATTCGAGTTCATAACAACGTAAACAAGCGCCCTTGTATCAAAAGTTTCATTTTTTGACAGCTGTCTTGACATACAAGGTCATTTCCGCTTTCGTTGTGATTGGTTCATTTCAATTTGATAACTTAAAAGATCAGTCAAGCGGGAAAGGAGGCAGAGCTCAAATCGTACAAGGACCATTGCAGGCTCTCCCTCTCTCGCCCGCCCGGGCGCCATTCGAAAGCAAATCTCGGAAAAAACCCATACGGAGAACCTGTTTGCAGGCTAGACCCCCATAAGCATACAATCTCTTCTTGCAAGGTTTTAATTCAATCTTGAGCCCCTGGTACTTAAGTTCCTGCAGTGTATCTTTACTGATAAGGTTACTTGCAGAACCTGAATCAATTAACACATCTCTGCTGATTCCGCCAATCTTCACTGAGATCACTGGCTCAGCGGAATTTGACATAGCAGATGTCTGTTCTTCTATAGTGAAAGTAAACGTGCCACCCTCACCTGATTCGTTACAACGATCCTCAACTTGATTGGCCTGTCTCCTCTTACCATGACGCTGCTATGTGCCTCCCCACTTTTGAGTGGTGCCTTGTTTTCCAAACTTAAAGTTCTTTCCCCCCTTGCAACAGCTAGCATAATGACCATATTTACCACACTTGCTGCACTTGCGACCTCGGGCCGGACAATTTTTACTTTGAGCAAAGTGACCTTCTTTACCACAGTTGAAACAAACACTTTTTCCTTTGGTTCCATGCCCAGGACTTTCCTCAATTGCATTAGTGCCTGCTCCAGGTTCTTGGCTTGGCATGACCATTTGACTTGCCTGCTCGCGTGAAGCTTTCCACTTTCGAACTTTATCCATTGCAGCTTCCAGGGTAATATTATTGACTTCCAATAGCTTCTTCTTTAGCTCAACATCAGGCAATTTTTCAATCAATTGGTCCCGCAGATTTTCCTCCGAAAATTACATATAATGACGAGCTTTCTTACGTAAACGAACAATGAACTTGTCAGTGATCTCCCCCTTTGTCGGCGTAAGTTTGACGAAAGACATGACGCTCGTACGGTGCATTTTCCTCTACTCCAAAATGAGCATCCAACTTTCGCAGACACACCACCGACTTATTATCCTGGTCAGCATTCTGTGATCCAGGATCTGGAAGATCTTAGTAAATGTCTCCTTACTTCCATACCCGCTAAATGAAGTAACTGAACCTTTTTCCGAGAAGGATTCGTGATTCCCTTGCCATCGATGTAATACTGATACGATCGTTTCCACTGTCGCCATCGTTCTGCGACCTGAGAGGAAGAACCTGTTAAATCTAAGGGCGGAAGCGCTCTTTCTACTGAATTCGACATGCTCGTCGCCAATTTGTAGTGTCGAACCGTAAAAGTAGGCCACGAAAGGCCACCCCGTAGGTAAAGGACAACCGTTCACAAGGAACACGTATCAACACTCTCTTCCCTCGCTTACACTCTCCCGGATGTACACTTTCACATGGACGACCGCTGTCCTAATATACTACAGTTATTCATAGGGCAGAATGCTCTGACATTCATTAATTATTCATGCTCAGCGAAGCGACTGTATAACAATGGTTGCCAAGAGCAAATAATTACTTATTCACAAAACCATTCAGTCGTAAAATCATTAACATTTGCCGCACATTTTAAAATCGACTTTACCAGCCGATTCATTCAAACAGCCGATCAGATCGCGCAATGAATACAAACATGGAAAATGTCAGTGATCGGGAGATCGGGAGATCGAGATTATATTAGTTTCATACAATCTTTACTATCACTTAGTCTTTGCGATCAAAATTCGAGACTGAAATACGCTTGTAATTCGAAATGAACTGGAAATTTCTTAAAGTAAAGTTAAGTTAAGTAAAGTGAACTAATAAGACATATCAACTCCGGCATATCTAATCTACCAACAAAATCGAGCTCAATCGATGATTCAGTGTTTGTTTGTGTTCGCCGGTAATCGAACAAAATCGACTATTTTATTTACTGTGAATGATCTCGTTCGTTCGGTAATCGAACATTCGACTGATGAGCTCGATAATCGTGTTCGGCAGCCAAACGATTATTTGATTTCTTAAAGTAAGGTACAGTTCAGTATAATATAGTATAGTAGAGTAAATTGAAGTGAGACATATCAACCCGGCATATCCAATCGAATGTCGAAAATCTAGCCAAGCTAACACCAATCGTTCGGCGTGCCGAAGGGTCGATATGGAGCTCAGTCGAATGTTTGATTATCAAACGATCAAAATCATTCACAGTAAATAAAATATTCGATTTCGCCGGTTCGATTACCGAACGCCAACATAAATCATTCGATTAAGCTCGATTTTGTTAGATTAGATATGCCGGAGTTGATATGTCTCACTTCAATTTACTCTACTATACTATATTATACTGAACTGTACCTTACTTTAAGAAATCAAATAATCGTTTGGCTGCCGAACACGATTATCGAGCTCATCAGTCGAATGTTCGATTACCGAACGAACGAGATCATTCACAGTAAATAAAATAGTCGATTTTGTTCGATTACCGGCGAACACAAACAAACACTGAATCATCGATTGAGCTCGATTTTGTTGGTAGATTAGATATGCCGGAGTTGATATGTCTTATTAGTTCACTTTACTTAACTTAACTTTACTTTAAGAAATTTCCAGTTCATTTCGAATTACAAGCGTATTTCAGTCTCGAATTTTGATCGCAAAGACTAAGTGATAGTAAAGATTGTATGAAACTAATATAATCTCGATCTCCCGATCTCCCGATCACTGACATTTTCCATGTTTGTATTCATTGCGCGATCTGATCGGCTGTTTGAATGAATCGGCTGGTAAAGTCGATTTTAAAATGTGCGGCAAATGTTAATGATTTTACGACTGAATGGTTTTGTGAATAAGTAATTATTTGCTCTTGGCAACCATTGTTATACAGTCGCTTCGCTGAGCATGAATAATTAATGAATGTCAGAGCATTCTGCCCTATGAATAACTGTAGTATATTAGGACAGCGGTCGTCCATGTGAAAGTGTACATCCGGGAGAGTGTAAGCGAGGGAAGAGAGTGTTGATACGTGTTCCTTGTGAACGGTTGTCCTTTACCTACGGGGTGGCCTTTCGTGGCCTACTTTTACGGTTCGACACTACAAATTGGCGACGAGCATGTCGAATTCAGTAGAAAGAGCGCTTCCGCCCTTAGATTTAACAGGTTCTTCCTCTCAGGTCGCAGAACGATGGCGACAGTGGAAACGATCGTATCAGTATTACATCGATGGCAAGGGAATCACGAATCCTTCTCGGAAAAAGGTTCAGTTACTTCATTTAGCGGGTATGGAAGTAAGGAGACATTTACTAAGATCTTCCAGATCCTGGATCACAGAATGCTGACCAGGATAATAAGTCGGTGGTGTGTCTGCGAAAGTTGGATGCTCATTTTGGAGTAGAGGAAAATGCACCGTACGAGCGTCATGTCTTTCGTCAAACTTACGCCGACAAAGGGGGAGATCACTGACAAGTTCATTGTTCGTTTACGTAAGAAAGCTCGTCATTATATGTAATTTTCGGAGGAAAATCTGCGGGACCAATTGATTGAAAAATTGCCTGATGTTGAGCTAAAGAAGAAGCTATTGGAAGTCAATAATATTACCCTGGAAGCTGCAATGGATAAAGTTCGAAAGTGGAAAGCTTCACGCGAGCAGGCAAGTCAAATGGTCATGCCAAGCCAAGAACCTGGAGCAGGCACTAATGCAATTGAGGAAAGTCCTGGGCATGGAACCAAAGGAAAAAGTGTTTGTTTCAACTGTGGTAAAGAAGGTCACTTTGCTCAAAGTAAAAATTGTCCGGCCCGAGGTCGCAAGTGCAGCAAGTGTGGTAAATATGGTCATTATGCTAGCTGTTGCAAGGGGGGAAAGAACTTTAAGTTTGGAAAACAAGGCACCACTCAAAAGTGGGGAGGCACATAGCAGCGTCATGGTAAGAGGAGACAGGCCAATCAAGTTGAGGATCGTTGTAACGAATCAGGTGAGGGTGGCACGTTTACTTTCACTATAGAAGAACAGACATCTGCTATGTCAAATTCCGCTGAGCCAGTGATCTCAGTGAAGATTGGCGGAATCAGCAGAGATGTGTTAATTGATTCAGGTTCTGCAAGTAACCTTATCAGTAAAGATACACTGCAGGAACTTAAGTACCAGGGGCTCAAGATTGAATTAAAACCTTGCAAGAAGAGATTGTATGCTTATGGGGGTCTAGCCTGCAAACAGGTTCTCCGTATGGGTTTTTTCCGAGATTTGCTTTCGAATGGCGCCCGGGCGGGCGAGAGAGGGAGAGCCTGCAATGGTCCTTGTACGATTTGAGCTCTGCCTCCTTTCCCGCTTGACTGATCTTTTAAGTTATCAAATTGAAATGAACCAATCACAACGAAAGCGGAAATGACCTTGTATGTCAAGACAGCTGTCAAAAAATGAAACTTTTGATACAAGGGCGCTTGTTTACGTTGTTATGAACTCGAATCCAAAACTCCGAAAAAAACTTTTCGACGAAAAGCTGGAAGAAAACCCCTCGATTTATTAAAGTGTTCCCTGCCAATAAATTATATTTTCAAATCCCACTCTTGAAATTGTGCCATGCTTTGAAGAGATGATGTTCAGCTCGTGTCATCTACTATAACATAACAACTGAGTTTCATTACGCGAAACTCGCCTCAGCTTATGGATGTTATGTATGGGTAAAAACGTTAATAGACATTTCAGCTCATTTTAGCCCTTCTTTTAGCCGAAATTTTGAAATATTTGTACTAAAAATAACTGACCTCAATGATAATACCTCCATGCTCTGAAAGGGGAGAATCACGTTTCGCGTAATGAAACTCGGTCGTTGTGTAATAGTAGATGACGCGGCATGCCGCGGCAACTATGTCGCGTTTCACAAGCTGAACGCTTGAATTGTAAAAAAATAACTCCTCTGACAACGAAAGCTGGAGCCGCCTATGTTCCAGTGAGATAGGATCGTCCAAATTTGTTTACTTTTAGCTCCTCCATCTTCCTGAAGTCGCATGACACCAAGCTTCGTTTGAAAAATAACCATGCGCGAAAAAACGTTGACGCTTCACCGTTGAATGCAAATGGTAGTATCTGACATGTGTCAAGTCGAATTGGCCAATCAACAATTTACGTTCAGAATCTGAACGTAAATACTCAAATCGTACAAGGACCATTGCAGGCTCTCCCTCTCTCGCCCGCCCCCTAGCTTCTTACCGCACGCCATTCGAAAGCAAATATCGGAATAACCCATACGGAGAGCCTGTTTGCAGGCTAATGGGGTCAAGAGCTTGGAGTTGAAGGCCAGTTTCAGACAGAAGTTTCCGTATTCAAAACAAAGGTTGTGGTAAATTTCATTGTTGTGCAGTCCGGGCGTTGATTGTTGGGATATTCGATTGCCAAAGATCTTGGAATCCTTTGTTTGGATCCCAAGGGAACTCTCGGGACGGGAGACTGCCCCAAGTTGATGATACCTTTGTGGGAGAACTCAAAGAAAAATACCCCAGTGTGTTCCAGGGAATTGGAAAGCTTCAAGATTATCAGTTGAAGCTACACGTTGATCCCAGTGTAACGCCAGTCGTTCAAAAAAATGCGACGAGCACCGTTCTCTGTAAAGGACAAAGAAACTGCCTAGGTTAAAGAACTCCTTGAAAAGGACATAATTGAGAAAGTCGGGGGACCTACGGTGTGGGTAAGCCCAGTCGATGTCGCTCCTAAACCGTCAGGGGACATAAGGTTATGTGTCGATAGGCGTAGAGCCAATGAGGGCATTATTCGGGAACGATTGCCCATACAAACCATAGATAAAGTCCTTGAAAGTCTCAGTGGGAGTGCTGTTTTCTCAAAGTTGGATTTAAGGTGGGGTTTTCACCAAATTGAGCTGGATCCTGAGTCAAGGGATATCACTGCTTTCGCCACCCATGATGGCATATTCCGCTACAAGCGTTTGAGTTTTGGTGTGAACACCGCACCAGAGAAGTACCAGCATATCATCACCCAGTCAATGGCGGGTCAACAAGGGTGGCAAACATAGCAGATGATCTTATCGTTCATAGGCGAGAGTCTGAGGGGCATGATAGGAACTTACACTGTGTCTTACAATGTCTTAGTGAGAAGCAGAAGTCCGTAGCTTCTTAGGGCTTGTTGGATTCAGTGCCAGGTTTATACCTGATTTTGCTACCACTGCTGATCCCCTCAGAAAGCTTGCAAGAAAAGGAAAACCGTTCGTGTGGGGCGAGGAGCAGGAACAGTCATTTCAGAGATTGAAGGGTTGAGTTGCAAGTGCACCAGTCCTAGCTTACTTCGATAAGAACACACCCACTCGTGTTATTGCTGACGCAAGTCCAGTTGGGCTTGGCGCTGTGCTGGTGCAAGAAAAGAATGGGGAAAGCCGTGCCGTCTGTTATGCCAGTCGTAGTTTGAGTCAGGTGGAGCGTGGTTATAGTCAGACAGAGAAAGAAGCACTAGCCTTAGTCTGGGCGAGTGAACGCTTCCACCGCTACTTGTACGGGCTCCCACGGTTTGATCTGGTGACAGACCATGAAGCTCATAAAGTCATCTACTCAAAAAAGTCTAAGCCTTCAGCCAGAATAGAGCGCTGGGTTCTGCGTTTACAACCATACAACTATTAAGTTTGCTATGTGCCTTCAAGAAAAAAAATCGCAGATGCCCTTTCCCGACTGACTAAGGTACCTGCTTCAGATCATTCCATGGAAGATGATGGATACGTACGCATGATAGCTTTACATGCTGTCCCTGTTGCATTGAGAATTAAAGAGATTGAACAAGTCTCAGCACAAGACTCCGAGTTGCAAGCAGTCAGGAATTTCCTCATCGATGGAAAATGGGACAATGCCCCAAAACAGTATTTGCCAGTCCGCAATGAGTTGACTTTTATCGGGCATGTGATTCTACGGGGAACAAGAATTGTTATACCCCAAGCACTTCGCAAGAGAGTTGTCAGTTTGGACCACGAGGGGCACCAGGGAGTCGTAAAGACAAAGGAGAGACTTAGAACAAAGGTCTGGTGGCCTCCTATAGATCTTGATGCCGAGAAAAGGTGTGCGGAGTGTTACGGGTGCCAGATGGTTACCAAGAACGTTCCTTCCCCACCATTGAGGTCAACACCATTACCCAACCAGCCATGGGAAGAAGTAGCTGTGGATCTAATGGGTCCGTTACCGTCTGGAGAACGTTTGTTAGTTCTCGTTGATTATTACTGCTGGTGGATGGAAGTTGATGTTATCCGAACAACGTCCAGCAAAACCATCACTCAGTGCTTGGATGCCCAATTTGCAAGACATGGATTGCCTATAGGTCTGCGTACTGACAATGGCTCAAATCTTGTGTCTAAAGAAGTAGAAGATTACCTGAATGAAATGGGGATCGAACACCGTTACACAATACCTCTATGGCCAAGAGCTAATGGTGAGGTAGAGAGGCAGAACAGGTCACTTCTGAAGTCCCTGAGAGCAGCTCATGCAGAAGGAAAGAATTGGAGAGAGGAGCTAAACAGGTTCCCTTTGGCGTACAGGTCCACGCCACATTCAACTACAGGAAAAACTCCTGCCGAGTTATTGTTTAGAAGAAAGCTAACAACTAAAGTGCCTGAGCTAGTCAATGTTGAAGAGGAGGAAGTAGAAGTAAGCAACCAAGCGGTCAGTGACCGGGACATTGAGAGAAAGCAGTTTAACAAGGACTATGTTGACAAGAGGTTTCATGCCAGAGACCGAGTTGTGAGAGGAAGAGACAGTGTTCTGCTTGAGAAGAAGAAGGAAAATAAGCTGTCACTTTGCTATGAGAAGGCACTATATCAGGTGATGTCTCGATATGGGGACCAGGTAGTGTTGCGATCAACACAAAGTATCTAGTATAAACGCAACCTTCAGCATATTAAGCCCTTCAATATGCCAGATCCAAAAGAACAGGAAACGCCGCTACAGGATGATGAACCACGGACTGAACTTAAGCCGTTTGAGACGCCACCTATGGCTGAGTCACCACCAAAAGATGTACCTTCTGCTGTACCTACAGCTGAGCAGCCTGTAAGGAGATCCGGCAGAATTACGAACCCTCCGAAGACTCTGAGTGACTATATTCTGTACTAAAACTAGTGACATTTGCATTTCCATATTAGTACTCGCTGTTATCCCATGAGTGACATTGAAAAGTTGTTTTATGAGCTGAACGACAAAGGCTATGTTTATGCCGTGTGATTTTTGTCTTGAACAATTGGATTTGAACTGAACTTTTACAGTGTACAAACAAACTGCAAATTTGTAATTATCAGGTCTTTCGAAGTTAACTACTTAAGTGAAGAAAGTGTTAAAGGTCTAGTGTACACCCGGGAGAGTGTAAGCGCGGGAAGAAAGTGTTGAAACATGTTCTTTGTGAACGGTGTCTTTTGCCTACGGGGCGGCCTTTCAACACTACAGTAACCACATTTGTCGGCATTGTGGCGTGAAAACAAGCACGGTGACCTCCTCTTTTTATTACGTTTTTAATATCTCCATGTCTTGTAACAACAAGTTTCATCAGAAATCTATGGCGGGTTCTTTTACTAGGGAATCACCTTAAAAATCTCGAAGTGGTCGAAAACATTGTGCCGCACGTACACAATTTGAAGTTTTCAAATGTTGTGGTGTAGTGTAATACAATGTTTTGCTATCTTAAGCAACGTAAATTTAGTGTAAAGCAATATTTCGCAATTCTGCACTAATCACCTGGAAATTAAAATCGTAATTGTCATCTCGCGCAATTTCTGGTAATTCAACTCCGTTACGAACGTGTTTGGTCCATGATGCTCGACCTGTGGAATGGATGGATGAATTGGAACAAAAGTTTATGTTTTATACTTTAGGTAAATTGAAATCAAGATAAAAAACGCTTTCTGTAATTTGAGCAAATATTTCAGCTAATGGTTTGACTCTGTGACGAATTGCTGACTCTGATGATGCGCTCTTTAAAACAAATGATCAAGGTTAGAGCGTTTTCGAATGAGTGTCTTAAAAGTAAAACGAAAAAGATTGAAAACTGCTTTATTCAGTAATTAAAATTAAGAAAACAATAATATTAGCAATAAAAATCTTACACAAACCTTGCAGGTGGGTGTGAAGAAGTGCGGCAAACACTTTTATGCCTTTTTCTGGCAGTTTTGTGGAATTTAAGTTTTGCTGGAAAAAGTAAGCGAGACAATAATTATGAGAGATGTCACAAACAAGGCGAGACAGATGAGGTATTAATTGAACTTCGTTAAGACGAAGATTCCAAA